>JAOXJP010084390.1:0-14882 GCA_025762735.1 Platanus orientalis | reverse complement strand
TTATTTTATTAGGTGTAGATTAATAGAAGAACACTAAATATAAAAGGAATTGAACTTTAAGCCAAGTAAGAGAAGGTAATTGCTGGAAATTTTTCTTCACAAAGAAAAGTGCATAAATGCATATGCTGTAAATTCCATGAGTAGAAAAATGCATGTATTGATAGACTAGGCTATGACATGTTCAAGCTAGAGTTTAAGAGTTTCTTGTGTCCACAATATGTGAAGATCAATCTTGAAGACCAAGAAAACTCTAAGGAAGTAAACCAGGATCATGTGAGAATTAGAACATCATGTTCGCATCATTTCGCATCCGTAAAGGGAAGTGAGGGTAAATGACACTTAGAGAAACCCTCAAAGCCCACATGTCCACATTCCCTTGGTTAGAAATGACTTTAAAACATTTATGCATAAAACCAAGGAAAGTGGAGGGCTCCAAAGGTGGTGAAACACTCCAAATTAGCTTAAAACACGCCAAACCAAACTGGTAGGAAACTCTGTCAGTTTGGAGCTCTCCAAAGAAGAGTTGGAGCACTCCATTTCTAAACTAAAGTGCTTAAAAAATTCTCTGGACTTTGTTATATGAGAGAACTACTCTTAGTGGAGTGCACCAAATTGGGCGGAACATTTCGAAATTTGAATGTATGTTCTAAATTTGTTGCCCGTTTTGGATGATTCTTATCCTATGGTTGTGATGAGCTATGACCACTTTAAAAGAACAATTTGTTCTTATAAACATAAGGGGCATTTGCAAAAGGGATTTTCAGGCAAGAAGAAAAGCTCTACAAGCTCTACTATCTTCACACTTTCACTCAAGGTTCTAAGCTTCCAAAGAAGAAGAAGAAAGCTCGTTTTCTCTCTTGTGGGCACAATGGAAGTTTCCTTTACAAGAGAAGAGATGAGGAAGATTGAAAACGGTGTTTCTTCACTTCCTAGCATTCAAACTCTCAAGCTTAGAGTTCAAGTAAAGCTTTTACTTTACAATTAAAATTTATTTACATAATAGTTTGTAATGTGGTTAGCTTGCTTATCTAGATCACCAATCTACTTGTGAATCCTCGGAGAACACTCTCCATGAGATATTGCCCTATTTGAACTCTACTTATATTTGTCTATGTAGAAACTTATTCGGTTGTATGACTACTTGTTTACTTGCCTTTCTAGAGGCACTCACACACTCCATTTTGCTATAGTAGAGACTATCTTATTGGTATATTTGGCTATTGAGAGCCACTCTCTACATTAGGTCTTAGATTCCCTTGGTGACCATACTTGTATATTTGGCTATTGAATCACATCATATATTAGGACATCGATACTTTTAGACCAATCACACTATATTCAGTTATTAAGAATCACCTTGGTATTGAGACCTAACCCTTGTGTTAATGGTCGGAGTCGTCATGTGACGAATTGTAAGTCATTGGCTTGGAGATAACCAAAGTCGTATTTGCTGTAGACACCAAACACACTAATTAAGGTTTGCTCATTCCCTATAATCATTTTGTTGATTAATAAAATGAGTAGTTGAAAGTGGATGTAGGCCCCAATGTGACTAAACCACTATAGATTCTTGTGTTATAGTGTGTGATCTTTGTGTGACTATCACTTACATTTTCATACTTACAATCATTAGCATTTGAGCATTAAACACTATAATTAAGTTGGATTAAAATTGAACAACACTAATCAACTTAATTAAGATTAAAAATGGGTAAAAAAATTAAAATTTTAATTATATCCTATTTAACCCCCTCTAGGATTACGTACTTAGAATTTCAATTGGTATGAGAGCAAGGTTGCTTTTAGAGGGCTTAACAACCTAAGTTAGATCCTAACATTGAATCCTAGAAAGAATCTTTAAAAAAAAAATTTCTAGACATTAGAGAATCCTTAGATGGCCAAGGAAGAGTCTAGTATGTTGGTCAATATACATCCATTCTTTAATGAATGAGATTATGGCTATTAGAAATCTTGAACGAAAATTTTCTTATATGCCTATGACCATAGGGTGTGAGGGTCAATAGTTGATGGCTACAAGCCTTCCGATAAACCTCATAATGAGTGGACCATGGTAGAGAGAGAAACACACAAGTTCAACTATAGGGCATTGAATTCCATTGTCAGTGGACTTGCTTCTGATGAGTTTAGGCAGATATCCCAACTAAAGACAACTCAATAAGCTTAGAATCTTCTTTAAGTCACTCACGAAGAAACTAGTGCTACGAAGATATTAAAACTTCAAATATACATTTCATAATTTGAAGCACTAAGGATAGAGGAAGACAAGAAAACCTCTTAATTTAATGCTAAGCTCTTTAACCTCATAAATTCAATGAGGAGCTTAGGTGAATAAATGTGATGAGGACATTAGGTCCAAGGGTACTTTTCAGACCTACCAAAGGCGTCGTAAGAGAGCTGGACCCATGCTTTGGTTTGAGTCGGGAGCCCACATGTTATTCCAGGCCCAGAAGACTTTTCTTTCACGTTTATGAGTTATTTTCATTAGTTAGTAGTTTATTTTATTTGCTGCACTTTTTTATGTCACTTTGTAGGGGGGTACATATTTGAGGGTATTTTGGTCCCTAATTGTTCTAAATAGTGGTTTTATGTCTTTTAGTTGTTTTAGAGGTAATTTTGGAGGTTTATTGTTTGATTAGAGGTATTATGGTCTATAGGACCCTCGTTTTGTAATGACCTAGGCGTGGAAGTCTCTATAAAGAGACCCACATACCTAGTCCTCTTTATGCAATACAAATTGAATTTTTTCTCAAGTGTTCTCTCTCTCTTTGATTCGGTAAGAGCGGGCTTAGATTTCTCTAAGTTTAACAGTGGCGATGGAGACCAGCTCCTTTCCTTTAAGTTAAAAGGTTTCTTTTTTCCTATTTATTTTCTCTATTTTATCTCTTTTGTTATATTTTCACATGCTGCAGAATTTTTTCCGTCTTCACTAAATTGATCATTGACTACAATGGGAGATGTTTTGTAGTGGTTTGAGTGCCCTAGGTTGTACTAGAGACCTAGGCGACACTCCCTCTTGTGGACTGGGGCTGATTTTTCGAAAACCTAGACAAATCCCCCTTGGAAGTCTCTAGGTGGGGTGGCACACTAGTAATTTTGGACAGATTTCGTGCTTTCACTTATTGGATCTTATTCGAAGGATTTTCTCATGGATTTTGGTGGAGACTTTTGCTAGGCACATCAAGGATTGCAGCCACTACAAAACCCAAGTGCTCCCTTTAATTTTCAGTCTTTTTAAATTCCCTAATTAAGTAGTTTTTTTTTTTGGTGTTTTGTTGGCATAGTTTGGGACTTCTAAAGGCTATTTTTCTTGGTATTTTCAATATCTACAACCCCTATTTTTTTGTGCTAACCATACCCTAACCTATCCCTCTTTGATCCCTTACAAAACCCCATGGTTTAGTTTCCTAATTTTTATTAATTGATATACTTGAATTTTCCTACACACCACGTGTTTGATAAAAATCCTAAACCATATGCTTGCTGGATCAGTCTATAGATCTTTCCAACTCTTTGGAAAAGATCAATTGATCATATAAATCATCAGAGTTCTATCGCTCAACATATTCTTTGTGTTTCTAAATTAATTCATAATTTTCACATTCCAAAATATGTGTTTTTGACACCCAGAATTATTGGACAGCAAGCGTGTTCTTTAGTTGTCTCTAATATAGTTAGCTATTTAAGCATATTAATTAGGTTTCAATTATGTCTTTTACTTTGTTTACCCTAACTCTCATAGTGCACATCTACTTTAGTTGGAGAACTACCCAATCTTGTTTGTTTTTGGTGCTAGTAGGAATCTAGATTATAATGCTACATCATTCATATTATTTTATGTCTAATTTCCTATTGCACACACATCACCTACCTACATGCATGTTGCATCAAAATGAGTGAGACTAAGATTGTGAGAAAAGTACTTAAATCTCTTCCCGAAAGGTTTAGATCTAAAATAACGGCTATTGAAGAGAGCAAAGATGTAGGAACAATTAAGTTAGAATAACTAACTGGCTCCCTTCAAACTTATGAAGTCTCCATCAAGGAACCCACCAAGAAAAAGGGCATTGCCCTTAAGGTGGAGGAACCTTCAGGATCCAATGAGTAGACCGACAAAGAATTAGCCCTAGTGGCTAATAGGTTCAAGAAGTAATTCAAGAGAAATGTTAGAGATTTCTCAAAGAACAAATATGTTAGGAAAACCTATCCTAACTATAAGAAGAAGAATGATTCTTCTAGGGATCCTCCAATTTGCTATGAATGCAAAAGGGGGAGATTATATTGCCGAGGATTGCGGCTACTACTTGGGATGATAATTATGATATTTCCAAACAAGAGACCCAAAGTAGTGAGGATGACACCTAACAAGAGATCAAGGCCTTCATGGCTTATGAATCTCCCTTGAGCTCATTCGGTGATCAAAATGACTCAAGTAGTGATGGTGAGTAAGAAGGAGAGAATGAGACATTCAAAGTGCCTTCAATAGCCTCTTTCTTCAAAGTGTTGAGATGTAAAAGAACAAACGACTTAGAAAATAATGTAACGAAATGGTCCAAAATATCAACTCCTTAAAAGATACAATCTCCTATCTTCAACAAGAATCTCCCTTGGAAAGTGGAAGAAAAAAATAACTTTCTAATGAGAACTCTTTATTTCTCAAAGCTAAAGAAGAAATTAGCCAAAAGATAACATTTCTTAAAAACAAGCTTAGTGAAGCAAAAACTTTTAATGTCTCGAAAAACACAATAGAATTAAAAAGAAGAAACTTCTTGAGGATAATGAAAAATTATCTAAGAAACTCATAGAACTTGAGGAGAAACTCAAGTCTCCAGAGAGTAGTGAGGATGAGACAAGTAATGATGACTCTTATACTTGAACTAGAAAGTCAAGTAAATACACTAAATGAGAGGAACAAAGCATTGAACATCACTTATGCTCATATCACTAGGAAGTCCTTAGAGTACCTCAACCAAATCAAGGAGCTTGAGGAGGACAAGAGGAAGTCATTATCCATGATAGTTCAAGGAAATGGTAAGTTAGAGAAGATGATCTCTACAGGAAAGAACCATGGTGACATGAGAGGATTTGGATTCAATTCCAATGTCAATTATATTCCTCCTCACAAAAGACTAGGAATGTCTTTATGAAAGCCAAATGAAAGACTATTGTATAAGCTTTTCATAAGGGTAAGGCGAAAATGTCTTCTCTAGGACCTTCACAAAGGTCCTATGGGGTTGAGAGGAAGGAAAGTACATTCAAGGGCAATGCACCCTTGAAATAAGGTGAAATTCTTGGGAAACCAAAACCTCAATCTTATTCCTATGTTAACGCGGCATAGAATATCTTTCAAGCCAACAAAGCTTCTTCTTTTAGAGCATTTCAAGAAAATGTCTTTACTTCTAGAAATCCCAAAGGGAAAACTAGAAGAACTCTTCAATCCTCTCATACTCTATCTTTCAGGAAGAAGTATTTTCCATCCAATAGTCCTAGAAGAACTAAATCATCATCCCATGCTCAACCTTTTAGCATGAGACAATCACAAATGCATGCCTTAAAAAGACCAATCTTTACATGCTACTATTGTGGTCTAGAAGGACACATCAAAAGTGATTGTAAAAAGAGGATGAATCACATTAAATCCTAAAAATACCGAACTTCAAGAAAAACACTTAATAGGAAAAATGTCAACAAGAAGAACTATTTTCAAAATGTTGAAAATAGAAATCTTCAAAAGAAGAAGGATCTAGCCCAACTTCAAAACATAAAAAGGAAAAATCTTAAGGAAGTGTGGGTTAGGAAGGATGAGCCAAAATGTTTAGCCATCCATAGGGTTCTAAGAGCCGGGAACACATCAAGACGGTACCTTGATAGTGGGTGCTCAAGACGCATGACTAGAGATAGGTCATTGTTTGTCAATTTTGAGGAAACTTAAGGTGGGAGTATCACATTTGGTGATGGAAACATCGCCAAAATCATTGGTAAGGGAACCATAGAGGTCTCTGGTATTCTCACACTCATCAATGCCCTATTTTTACAATGTCTAAAGTACAATCTAATTAGCATAAGCCAAATATATGATAAAGGCTATAGTGTGCACTTTGTAAAGGATGAGTGTGAGATTAAGGACAAGGGGTGTGATGAAATCCTTGTCAAAGGGTTAAAGACTAGTGACATTGCTATGTCATAGAACCCAAAAAGCATGAGTTGGATGTTTGTCTTATATCTCAAAAGGATAAGACTAATATTTTGAATCAAAGGTTAGGTCACATCAATTTTAGAGACCTATATAGGTTAAGTCGAAAAGGAATAGTCAAAGACTTGCCTATATTGACCCAAGTTGACAATCCTGTGTTAAAAGGTTGTCAAATGGACAAACAAACTAGAGTCCCTGATAAAAAGAAAAATCAAATAGGGACATCTAGACCTCTAGAACTTCTCCATATGAACTTAGCCAGTCCAACTAGAATGGAGAGTTTAGAAGGTAAAAGGTATTTCATGGTAGTGGTGAATGATCTCTCTCGATTCACTTAGGTAGTATTCCTAAGAGAGAAATCCGAGGCATTTGCTGAATTATTGAACATTTGCAAAAAAATTCAAGTTAAAAAGGACATCTACATCAAGCACATTATAAGCGACCATGGAAGGGAATTTGAGAACTACAAGTTATCGAATTAATGTGATGAGATGGGCATTAAGCATGACTTTTTAACACCAAAGACTCCTCAACAAAATGGAGTTGCTGAAAAGAAGAATAAGAATTTTCTAGACATGGCAAGTTCCATGATTGCAAGCAAACATCTTGCCAAGAGATTTTGGGTTGAAACAGTAAGTACCGCATGTCATGTCTCGAATCGCATTTTTCGTAGACCTAGAACTGACAAAATAGCCTATGAAATCTGAAAAGGCAAGAAGCCTATTGTCAAATACTTTAAGGTATTTGGTAACTCATGCTACGTCCTTAGGGACAAGGAACACCTAGGGAAGTTTGATAAAGAAAACAATGAATCTATCTTCCTAGGGTACTCTACAAACAGTAGAACTTACTGGGTATTCAACAAGAGGACTCTCACAATGGAAGAGTCCATCAATGTAGCCATTGATGATCATGAGAGTAGAAAAACACAAGTAGAAATACATGTTATATTCTCTGACAATAAGTTAGGGACCTTACCTTACATAGAGATTGAGGGATCCCAAAAGGATCAAGAAGAAGTCTCATCACAACAAAGCTCCAAGGATGAAGATGTTCAGCCTCATCCTAATGAGAAAAGGGTCACAAAAGGATTATCACATAATAATATTCTTGGTGATCCAAAGGATGGAGTAAGAATAAGAAGGTAAATTGAAAACATCTTAAGTCATCTTTGCTTCACATCTAAGATAGAGTCCAAAAAGGTAAAAAAGGTTCTAAGTGATCCGGATTAGATCAATGCCATATAAGAAGAGCTCAGCTAATTCAAAAGGAACAATGTATGGTTCCTAACTAAGATACCCTCTGAGAAAAACGTCATTGAAACCAAATTTATATTTAAAAACAAACATGACGAACATGGTATGGTAACGAGGAACAAGGCTAAACTAGTAGCTAAAGGATATGCCCAGATAGAGGACATAGACTTTGAAGAGACATTTGCTCATGTGGCTAGGCTAGAGTTTAGTTGGATTTTACTGTCCATTGCATGCTATTTGAAGTTCAAATTATATCAAATAAACATAAAAAGTGTCTTCTTGAATGGTATATTTCAAGAAGAAATATAAGTAGAACAACTCGAGGGATTTGTGGACTCATATATACCAAACTACGTATACAAGTTGACGAAGGCGTTGTATCAACCGAAGCAAGCCCCTAGAACTTGATATGAGAGACTAACCAGGTTTCTGATGGATCATCGCTTCGATAGGGGGAGTGTGGATAAAACTCTCTTTATCAAAAAGAATGATTTTCACATACTCATTGCATAGATATATGTGGATAACATCTTTTTTGGGTCTATTTGTGAGGAGTTGTCTCATGGGTTCGTTCATACGATGAAATCTAAATTTGAGATGAGTATGGAGGAAAACTGCGATTTTTCCTATGATTACAGATCTAACAAACATCTGATAGGATATTTCTAAATTTATCTAAATTTACCAAGGATTTAGTCTCAAAGTTTGGACTCAGTGATTCTAAACCGGCTAATACTCCAATACGTACAAGTGAGAAAATCACAAATGATCCAAATGGTGTCGATATTGAACCTACTTATTTCAGGAGTATTATAGGCAGTCTATTGTATCTGACTGTGAGCCGACTAGACATTGCCTTTAGTGTTGGAGCCTACGCTCATTACCTGGCTGCACCTGAAGAGTCTCATCTGAAGGCGGCTAAAAGAGTCATACGTTATGTCCATGGGATTGTTAACTTTGACATTTGATATCCATTTGATACCACTCCAGTTGTTGCTAGATTTTCATAAACAAATTGGGTTGGCAATGCTGATGATCGTAAAAGCACAAGTGGTGGATGTTTTTACATGGGTAACTGTCTTATCTCGTCGCATAGTAGTAAACAAAATTTCATATCTTTGTCGACTGTCGAGGTGGAATACATTGTCACTGGAAGTGGATGCACACAATTGCTCTGGATGAAGCAGATGCTTAAAATTATGAATTGCCGCAAGACACGATGAACCTATTCATTGACAACTCTAGTGTGATCCAAATTTCCAATAATCTAGTGCAACACTCTAGGACGAAGCATGTTGATATCCGTCATCACTTCATTCATGATTTGATGGAGGATAAAGTTCTGTCCCTAGAGTATGTGAAGATTGAGGATCAGTTGGTAGACATCCTCACAAAGGCACTGGACTCTAAGAGGTTCAAATACCTCTGTGGTTCAATCGATATGTGTTCAATTTGTTGAATCGAAGGCTAGGATACCACATATATGCACAAGGGGCTTATAAGTGTTTAAAGGAACACTTTCTGCATAGAGGATTAGCTAGGGGATATGGCTAAGTGGTGCAAAAATGGGCACCCAACTCTCTGTCCTGAGTTTTTCAGAATTATGGCAGTTGGCGTGCTCTAAGGGGCTTGGAGCGCTCCAACTTAAGTAGAGTGCTCCAATGGGTGGTGTGACTGTTGAACTAAAATGTCGCTTGGCTTTTAAAAAAGGGGTTTGCACCCTCATTCTTCATGCACTCACAATATTTGAAGGCTTAAGGAACCTCCACAACTTCCATTGCCTTTCTTTCAATGATCTTGAAGATTGGATGGCCCCTCGCACCAAGAAAGCACCAAAGAGAGCCCGAGTCGACACCAACGGGTTTTGGAATGCTAAGAGCATAGAGAATTATGAGGCCTACTTCTCCAAAAGGCCAGTCTTCGCTGAGCAAATTGTTGACTAATCCATCTTTGATGAATCCTCGACAAGCACCTTTCTCTCGATGGTGGATGGGCTGACATCACCCTACTCGATAGTGATGTCCAATTGGAGGCCGTATGCTTATTTTATTCAAATGTCCACAACCCAAATTGGACGACCCTGTCCTTTGAGACTGTCGTCTATGGAGTCGAGATGAAGATTGATCCCGATGTCATATCCTCTATTCTTGACATCCGTCATCCTGCCCCTCAGGCTGTCCCATATCATCCCTCTTTGATCAAGAAGGAGGAGATTGGGGTTCTCTTTGGGTACCCACATCCACATTGGTTTGGGAAGCTCCGATCAATTGAGTGTAACATGCTGACACATCTGCTAAACCTCATCCTTGCCGGCAATTTATTGCCCAATACACACGACAACGAGATGTCAAATAAATATGGTGTGGGTCGTATATTCATTGATGAATCAGCAGGAGGTAGATGTCCCTACCATTATCTATCACACGATCCTCTTAGAAGCAGAGCATGGGACGGTGAAGCATCGCCTGCCGTATGGAGTCATCATCACATTGCTCCTTATTTCATGTGGTGTGCAGTTGCTTGAGGATGAATTGGTCCTCAAGCAAGGTGTATAAATTGATAAGACATCTGTCAATTGTATAAAGCGGGCTCGCGCATTGCACGACCAACGAGTCTCTGTCGCAGTAGCAGCCAATGGCGGAACCATGTAGGGGCAGTTGCCCCCCTTTCAAATTCCAAAAAAAAAAGAAGGAAAAGAATGTTATGTGAAAACAAAGTCTTTGTCGTGTTTATGGTGAATTATATGCTGAGACATGTTGTGTTGGGGGTACAAAAAAGTGTTCAGGTGTAAAAAAGAGACACCAAATTAAAAAAACACATCATGTGTCAATCAATGGTACACCTACATAAGCCTGTGTCAACATAGAAAAAACACCTCATAGGCTAGAGTGACAAGTTTGACCACTTTGAAAGACTACGCTAACCAGATTACTCAGGTGGTTATAGAGAAGTTTACGAAGACCTATAGTTGTATATTGTTTGTTTGTTTGTTTTTTTTTTTACTTAGTAGAAGAGAGGAAATGTATTAAAAGAAGAGATTAATGCCAAAAAAATAGTAAATGTTTTGTGATGAAAAAGTCTCTATAGCATCTATGATGAATTTTAAGCTGACACATGTTGTGTTGAGGGTAAAATCATCCAAACAAATGTTCAATTGAAAAAGTAGGCGTTTAAAAATAGACACCAAATTAAAAAACACATCATGTGTCAATCAATGGCACACCTACAAGGTTTGTGTCAACATATAGAATCATTTCTTCTTCCTTGCTTAAACATCACTTGTTTTCAATGATATATATATATATATTCTCTCCTTTGAATCGAGGTTTCTCCCAATCATGTAGTTGCAATTTCTTCTTTACCCTTGTTTGCTTTTTTTTTTTTTTTTTAAGAATGGTTGTCTATATTGATGTTTTGTTTAGGATTTGGTGTCCAGGACTGTAGAGATAAAACATGGAGAAAATGGCGAGAATTTGAAATTTCTTCTAACCGACCCAAATTCTTATCAATTTTCTTCCATGTGTGGTCCCCATGGTCCTACACACAAAAATCCTAGACATAACATTTGATTATTTCTCTTTATTAACAGAAGTCTAGTTGCTTCCCTTCTCTAACATAGAAATCCAACCTAAATCCATGGAAGAACTTATCAGATTAAACACGAAAAACAAATCAAAGACCAAAGACAATTAAAGATCCAAATGCAACAGTTCTCTGATAAGGGATTGAAATGTTGATCGATCTTGTGAACAATCGTGGAAAAACATTATTATTATCTTTGAATACGAAAATGGGAAGAAATGGAATATTTGAAATGAAAATTTCAAATGGAAACTATCTATTACAAAGTGATGGATGAAGGGCTCACATCATCTCTAGTTTGAATGAACATGTAACACACTAGTTTCTGTCAATGAAGTGATACTATTTGACAAAGGGTGTATTAATAAATACACATGTATACATTTATTATACATTTACACTACTACCTGCCTATAATTCATATATTTCGATTAATACGATTTTGAATCATCTCTAGCCTAAATGGACAGATATCACCACTACCAATTAGTGCATGAAATGTGGTAGAATAAAGCTGTTTAGGTTAGTACATATGTGTCAAAGGAGAGTATTACGGTAAATACATAGTAGTATTTATTACAATATACCCTTTGTCAAGCATTAATCGCATCCTGAGCAAAGACTGGTGCAGTATATGTCCAGTTAAACAGGAGATGATGTGAACTCGGTCAAAACATCCTTCGTCATGCATCATGTCACCCACTGATTGGTACCAGTGTGGTATGCACTAGTTGGAACTGGCATGATATCAGTCCATTCAAACTAGAGATGATATGAACTCGATCAATACACCCTTTGTCATGCATCATGTCATCCATTGATTGGTACTGGCCTGATATGCACTAGTTGGTACTGGCATATCAGCGCATTCAAATTGGAGATGATTCAAACCCATGGACGAGGGAGGATCCTCTGCGCGAGACATGGAAGTAGGCATGACAATTTGTGTTGGTAGGTAGGGTGTCGTGTTGAGTTAAGGGTATATGATTATATGGATCAACCCGAACATGACCCATTTGTTAGTCATGTTGAGTTAAGGGTATGTGTGGGAGATGATTGGATGAATGATTATTTAATCACTTATACCAAGAATGATGTTTTTAATAGCATTGATAATGAGAAGATCATTCAATGCTTTTAGAACATGAGGCCTCGCCGTGGATAATTGTCACTATAATTGTATATATAATTTTAGTGGACAAATTATATTTTGTAAATGAATGGTACACAGTTATAATGACTTTTTTATGATAACTATTCATTTTAGTAAATGATATACAGTTTTGTATATTTATACATTTTTTTACTTGCTCCCTACCAAAAAATCATGGTTTCACCCCTGGCAGCAACCATAGCGGCACCTGCAGCCCCATAGGGTGATGCTCCTCATCAAGAGGCCCCTCCAGCACCAGAGGCTCCTCCAACTCCCTAGCTGGCCAGAGACGCTCCTGGCCCATCTCAGGCTCTTCCTAGTAATGATTTAAGGTCTACTATGCCTGACGTGAGTAGGCCTCTCTACACTCTCTAGCTTTGCATGTCGCAAATGCTGAGGAACATGGATAAATTAGCTGACAAGGTCAATACCATTGATAAGCGATTGGTGCAGATCGAGCAGCTCTAGGACTTGGATGTTTGCATTCTTCCCCCAATTCCACTCCAGTTCCGGGATGTGTCTGAGGAGGACGAGGACGATGCAGATGATTAAACTATAGGCTTTTAGATATCATTGTCTATGGTTTTTTTTGTTCATCTGTATTGGGTCACAGGCCCTCTCTTGTACTTTTTGTTATCTATATATGAGAGATTTATTTTCTGGCTCATGTATCTTGTATCTTGTATCTTGCATACATATCTTGTCTATTATGTTAATGCATGCGATACTTTTTCTGTTACCTTTCATGTTCCATGACAAAAAGGGGGACAAGTGTTGCCATGAAAATAGAGGGAGAGTTTGGATTTTAGGGGAGTAAATCCAATTGATTTGAGTAATTGAACAACTAAAATTTTAAATCTTTATTACTCAAATGGTAAACGTGAACAAAAAATAATTAAACTAATGAATCAATTTATTTGTGCTCACAATTCATATTTTATATTCTTGTGCACAAATTGTTCACTTAGTAGTCTTGCTATATGGTTAAGCATTTCATTCATGATCACATCATATGTTTGCTTGTGTGTGTTTCTTTATGTCACATTTGACTGTGCTAATATTGGCTTGAGGAAGGTATATTATTTGTCAAATGTGTTTAGGTTTATCATACCTAGCACATGGTGTAAAGAAGAAAGCAATGTTGCAGAGATTCTGAGCATGAAGAAGGGGGGAATGCCAAAGCCTTTACATTGAAGACATATTTGTGGCACATATTGATGGAGTCATGTTTTTTTATTTTTTCTACTCATTGTACTCCATCCATGTATTTTAGGTTTTGTCATGGAATTCCTAAAGGGGGAGATTGTAAATGCATATGTTAAAAATTTCATTAGGAAAATACATGGGTTAATAGACTAGACTATGACATGTTCAAGCTAAAGTAGAGTTTCTTGTGTCCATAATATGTGAAGATCACTCTTGAAAACCAAGAAGACTCTAAGGAAAAAAGTCAGAATCATGCAATGACTAAAGCATCATATTCGCATCATTCGTGTCCTTCCGCATTCGCAAAGGTAAGTGAGGGTAAGTGACACTTAGAGAGACCCTCAAGGCCCCCATGTCTACATTCCCTTGGTTAAAAATGGCTTTAGAGTATTTTTGCACGAAACCAAGGACAGTGGAGCGCTCCAATGTCACATTGGAGCATTAGAGCACTCCAAACCTAACTAGTATGAAATTTTATTAGTTTGGAGCACTCCAAAGAGAAGTAAGAGTGCTCCAACCCTAAATTGGAGCGCTCCAAAAATTCTCTAAACTTTGCTGTTTGAAAGAATTGCTCCTAGTGGAGCGCTCTAAACTGGGTGGAACATTTCAAAATTTGAATGTGTGTTCCAAAATTTATTGTCTGTTTTGGATGATTTTCATCCTATGGTTGTGATGAGCCACAACCACTATAAAAGAACAATTTTGCTCTTCTAAACCTAAGGGGTTAAGGACATTTGCAAAATAGATTTTGAGCAAGAAGAAGAACTCTGTAAGCTCTACTCTCTTTACACTTTCACTCAAGCTTTCAAGATTCTAAAGAAGAAGAAGAGAGCCGGTTCTCTCTCTTGTGACCGTAAAGGAAGTTTCTTTTGCAAGAGAAGAGAGGAGGAAGATCGATGACGGTGCTTCTTCACTTCCTAGCATTCAAACTCCTAACCTTAGAGTTGCGGTAAAGCTTTTGCTTCACATTTAGAGTTTGTTTACATAGTAGTTTGTATTGTGGTTAGCTTGCTTATTTAGACCACCAATCTACTTGTGAATCTTTGAAGAACACTCCCCATGAGATATTACCCCATTTGAGTTTCATTTATATTTATCTATGTAGAGGCTTATTCAATTGTATGATTATTTGTTTACTTGTCTTCTCTATAGGCACTCACACACTCTCTTCTGCTATAGTAGAAAATATCTTATTGGTATATTTGACTATTAAGACCCACTCTCTACATTGTGACTTAGATTCCCTTGGTGACCATATTTGTATATGTGGCTACTAAGATCCACACAATATAGTATGACATCGATGCCTTTGATTGAACCAAACATACAATATTCAGTTATTAAGAACCACCTTGGTATTGAGACCTTACCCTTGTGTCAATAGTTAGAGTCATCGTGTGACGAATTATAAGTCTATGGCTCGGAGACAACCAAGGTCGTGCTTATCGAAGACACCAAGCACGTTAATTAAGGT
>JAOXJP010084379.1:0-14882 GCA_025762735.1 Platanus orientalis | reverse complement strand
ATCCCGATCTCGAGTTTTTGATTTATGGTTTAGTCCATATTTTAAGGGTTACTTCCAACCTATTTGGACCATATTTAGATTTCTCTTAGGCTCATAACCCACAAGACATCTGAGGCCTTCATCCATCCTGCTATTGAAGTATATTAATTTGTGTATCTCCTAACACCTTAAGGTTTTGGGAAAGTTGGTTAATTTAATGTAAACATAGTATCAAAACAAATTTGGTCGTGAGTTTAAATCCTGGTGGAAGTATTTTTCCTGATGTAGTGTTGTGTGCGTGTTTATGCGTTGTGGACCCATGCCTAGCTCCTCAAGTGTGTTCTTAAGAAAGAATAGTGTTCGTCCTAGGGGGTGTTGAAGTATATTAATTTTTGTATCTCCCAACACCTTAAGGTTTTTGGAGAGTTGGTTAAGTCATTGTCTACACCTACATAATTATGTTTTTTCAAAACTGTTTCTTAATGCATTCATCTAATTTTATTAGAGGTAAATATGGACTAATTATGGACTATAAAAATGGACTAATTATGTTAATTATATCTTTTCATGAATAAGTTTAAATGAAATTACTCTATCACTTTTTCTCTCTCCCTCTCTCTCTCTCTCATAATCTACATCTTCATCCTTTAGATCTAGATCTACTATTATTCCTACCCTTTCTATTATTGCTATCTCATGTTTACTAAAGTTTATAGCCATTAGTATCACTAGCTTTTATCCCTTTCCACTTAGTTTCTTGTAGGCATGTTCTATTGACTTTCAATTTTCCTTGTATTTACCAACTCCACACTTTTGCTTGTCAAGGTTCCTACATTCTAAGTTACTAGTCAATTTCTATTCTTTTGGACTGATTTCTTTACCTGCACTCGTCCATGGTGTGGGACCCTTGTCCATTTCTCACTGCAACCATGCGCCAATGTGGTGCTTCACTTCTAGGGAACGCCCTAGTTAACACTTGCTCATTTAATTTCTTATAGCACTTGGATGATAATGATGCAGTTTTCCCTAGCATAAGGCTGAAACAATGAAAATTCAGGATTCTTGTTTACGCGGTTTGGCTCAAGTTTAAGAGTGCTGTCAACCTGATGTAAGCCTTCTCCTTTATCCCTAGCGTAAGCCTCCTCCTTTATCCAAGCTTGAGACCTGCAAAAAACACTGGCGGAGTTTGGGACCTGATATCCTCCGCAACGCCCCCCTCTGTGATGCATGAGGGCCGAGGCAGAGGGGGGAATCAATTCACTTTTGGAGTTGTCACTTCACCCCAAAAAAGTGAACTGATTCCCCCCCTCTGTCTCGGCTCCCGAGCGTTGCAGAGGGGGGCAGCACAGAGGATATCGCTCCATAGGTACCCAAAATAAATAAATCTACCAACAGCACAGCACTACACATGGCTCATATGCAAAGGTTTGGACTGCCATTTGATGGTCTCAACTATATGGTTTCTTATGCCACACAACATATCATATTCTTTTGGGTGGGAAGCAAACACATATAACCGAAGATAACAGTCAAACTGGTTTGTATGAACACTTGACTGTTTATAGGTATAGTGTAAGAGATAATGCAGGTGCTACCCATTGATTGTACTCCTCCCATCAGTATGTGCACATGCATGCAGCACTGCAGCTATGCTAGTGGTAGCCCCTCCTTACTGTGTACATTGATTGCCTCAAACTTCGTCATTCATTTATTACTTATTTAGAGCTAGTTTTCTTGTCCAAATTATTGCAGGCATCCTTTAGCAATGGGCATCGGCAGTATACGCTCATTCACTGAAGGTGTGACTCATATGCCTGTCATAGTAGATCCTGAAATTCAAAATGTTTTCAAGGATTTAATAGGATGAGCTCCCGGATGCCGTCATCCACGATGCCGATAAGGCATTAACCAAAAATATCGAGGACAGGGCTGGTCAGGAGATCTTAGCAAATGTCTTCCGTGCAACTGAGGAAGTGGAGCAGTTTGGTGGGGTTCTTGTATCTCTGAGGATGGAAATTGCTGTGACAGAACAGCGCAGCTGAGCAAAATACAGATCAGATTCAAATATGCAATGCACAGAAACAAAATGAGAAAACAGAAACGACAAAAAACAATCGTACAAAAGACAATATTTAATGTGGTTCGGCGAACCTGCCTACATCCACGGGCGCTGACCAACAATAACTTCATTAATATGGAGAATAAAGAAGATTATAATACGCACAAATGACAAATTCCTAAAGCCTAAGAAGTATCCTAAGCAAAATACAAAAAGAACTCATCAAAAGCCAAATATGTTTGTCTCTCCCAAAGTCTCTTTTTCACTCCACAAAAAATCTAATATAAAATAATATATATATATACAAACAAAATGAAACCTAAATATGTTCAGAGTCTCACAAAAAGTAACTTCCAAAGAGAAAGTTTCTCTCTTGGTTTTTGTGTCTTACATAATGTGGAATCAAGGCACCGACTCAACAGAAATTGATGACAGTGTTAGATTGATCGGTGAGGTATACAAATTAATGGTTGAAACTAGGACTATATTAATGTCACTTGTTCTGCTCTGAGGTTTCTGTAATTTGATGATTTGGAATTATTTTGCAGAATGTGCAGCCCTTACCAGATGAGCTTGCAAACGCGCTCTGGGCAGTCTATAAACGCTACACAACATATTTGGATGCACTTGGACCTGATGAGACTTATTTGGGGAAGAAAGTTGAGACTGAGTAGGGGACAAAGATGATACACTCAAAGATGAGGTGCTGTGGCCTTGGTTCTGAATGGGGAAAGGTAAAATTTCTTTTATTGTGATGCTTACTGCACCATTCTAGCCTGATAGGAATTTATTGTTGCTTAAATATTAAAAACCAACTGGTGGGAGTCTATAAAGCTTGATAGCCATCACAAAACCAGGTTATATAAATAGGCTAGGCGTAGAATCATAATAGTTTTGCTTCCATACTTTGTTGATGCTTTCTCTTCTTTGAATTGTTTAGTACTTCATCTAAAATTTCAGTGCATGTTTCTCTTATTTCCAGGCCTAGAACTTGGATGGCAAATTATATGCACTAAGCCGTGTTAGAAAATTTTGTGATTTTCACGGTCTGTTCTGGAAACTGAATAGTCATATATATGTGTCAGGGCCTCCTAGTGAAAAAAAAAAAAGAAAAGAAAAGAAGAAATAATGAATGAATGAAAAAAATAGAAGAGAAAAAAGAAAGAGTAATGGGGCCTTGAATTCTGCACATCTGACCTTTTATATATTGTCTATATGTGCCATAAATGTTGCAAATATGCGGACGGGTTGGAAATCTATAATTCCATTGTTTCCTCCTAGGAGAACTCATGGCCCAAAAAAATCAACCTGATTCATATGACTGACCATCTAATCTACAAACTTCTTGTTTAATTACCATCCAAATGATGCATATGCACTATATCTGATGGGATGTATCACTCGGTGGGTCAATTTTCAGCTTAGGAATTTTTGGTATTGGACCCATCAACTTGTTGGGTTTTGTCCCCTCTTCATGTGTGATACAAGCATTTGTTGGCCAGTTTAAAAGTAGTCATTTCAGCAAGAGCGGTTAATTTTGTAGCTCATTTGTATTGATGTGTCTTAAAAGTCCAGTCAATCTTCCTAATATTTTTTTCCTCCTGGTTTTTGGATTAAAGGTGACTGTACCTGGGACCTCCGGACTTTCTGGGTCCTATGTTGTGCAAAGAGCCGCATAAATTTGAAAGAGATCATGCTATTGTAAGCTTTTTCTTTTATGCAGAAGCATGTTCTTGCATACTTGGAGATCGGTGTTGTGTTGTCTCCAAAAATAAAATTGTCTCAGTTTTTTTTTTAATAAGAAATAAGATAATATATCATAAAAACCAAACAGCGAAAAACACTACACAGCGGAATGAACTAAAAAATAAGGCCCAAATAGACACTACATAATAAGAGAATCCCAAACGGAATGAAGGCTGGTCCGGTCCTTCTTCGGGTCAGTGAAGTCAAAAGTCCTGAAAAGAATAGTATCTGTAATGAATCGATGCAATCTGATTTTATCATAAAAAATCCTCCCATTTCTCTCTTCCCACACACTCTACCACACGGCTGCACGGATCAGCTGCCACAAGTTCCTCTCCAACCCACTCCCACCTCTGGTAAATTGACATGGTCAACAATGAAAAAGACTCTTGACAGAATCCGACTGAACCCACATGATCCCGAAACCCACAAGAGTGAAATGAAGGTCAGTCCCTTTGCAACAGGGGTGGAGCCACGTAGAAGCAAGGGGGGGGAGGCAGTTGCCCCCCCCTCGGCCTGACAAAATATTATGCTTGATGGAATCAGTTGCCCCCCTCCTCTTTTACCAGGAAATGAATTCACATCACCTCTAATATGACTGAACTGGTACCACTCCAGTCTCTGCTTAGACTGTGACACAATGTTAGACAAATGGTGCATTAAGCTCAAGATGGTGTCTTGAGTGCCAAGTGACTTCATTTGGAATAAAATGGGTAGGAATTTAAATTTTCATCCCATTTTATTTCATGTGAAATCACCTGGTGTACTGGACTCCAAATCTTGGATAAAACATCTATTTCAATTAATAAATACATAATTATATTTACTATAATACCCTCCTTTGACCTATGTGTATAGGCTCAAACACCCTTTGTCAGACCACATGTCACACAGTGATTGCTAATGGAGTGGTACATGTTCATTGATACTGGAGATGATTTAAAATCCCAGAGAATCTTTGTCCCAGGATTGGATTAGGTGTGTCCCTTAATGGGAGCTAACAGTGTACCCACTACTAGCAGGTGACATGTCATGTTAAAAAAGTGATTTACACTTTTTGAGTGTGCTTTTCACTTTTTTGATGTGACGTATCACCTCTGATTGTGGGTGCACTATTGGCATCCGTTAAAGGGACACACATAATCCTTTGGCTTGTCCCCCCTATGTGAAAATCCTGGCTTTGCCCTGCTTTGCAAACAATGAAATAACGTCGTTCCATTTTTCTTCAGATTCTTTCCCTCCTTTCTTGGGCATAGTTTTACCTTTTTTGTTTTCTAAACCTATGGAACACAAGCATTTTCTTAGTTAATGACTAATTTGATGCCGTTTGCTTATTGCCAAGTACATGATGAGATATGCCCTACTTCATATAAGCATGGATGTGTTGATGGGTTTCCGCTGCCGGGTTGTAGGCATGGGTGTGCCAAAGACAGAATGTCTCAATGGTGCTCAATAGATGCCAGAGCCCAGGCGCCAAACAACTAATGTACGCGTGCACTTATGGGCGAGTGTGTGGTCCAGCCTGCCACTGCCCAAACTCAAGAGTAGAAGCTCAGCATTGGTTGAGTTGGGTACTGTTTTATCTACCTTTGGTTTGAAATTTTGAATTGATTGGTCAGCCAGTGAGTAGAGATGATCGAGTTGGTGTGAAATGTGTTGAGAGTGAGTTGTGATTGGCTTTCTTGCACTAAAACTGTAACTCTTTTTTAATTTTCATGTTCATTGTAATTTTTGGCTTGATTAAAGTGACAATAACGTGCTGGCCTTATCTAAACCGGCCTGAAATCGTCTACGCCACCCACCCTGAGTGGCCAGTCAGAGAGGGGATCAACTCACTTTTTGGGATGTCACATCACCTCCAAAAAGTGAATTGATCCCCCCCTCTGAGTGGCCACTGGGGGGGTTGGCGTAGAGGATGTCAGCCTCCAAGCTTTGGCAACTTGCGTCTCCTTTGTTTCAAGCAACGTCCCGTCAAACTCGGAATGTGAGAAAGAGAGAGAGAGAGGGAGGGAGGTAGGAACCTACCCATCAACGTCGTCTTGTGGCCATGGAGCTTGCTATTGTCGTTATTCTAGAGTTTGCCGGGGCTTCCTCCAATATAGGGTCAATGGAGGAGCGTGGGAGAGTTAAAAAAAGGTTCAGTGCACACGGCAAGACAATGCTTGGAATTGGAATTTATGTGTTAGAACTCTAAGTCAAAAATGGACCCTTAGGTACCTTCGTGGTATAGGAAGATAGGCCTCAAACATTAAAAGATGGATATAAAGACGAAATTTGATTGAGGAATTTTTGTTTTTGGGTAAACAACCTTAACAATTAACAAAAATAGTGAGAAAACTATACTTTCACAACCAACACCCTGGAGGTCCTACATGTCATTTCTTCTTTTTTCTGTCTTCTTAGTAATTTGGCCAAGCTAAATAAGGGTGTTTTTTTTTTGTAACTAGGTAAATAAGTTTCAGAGAGAAAAAATAAAAATAGTATGAATTGTCATCACATGATGACACACTTCAACAATAATAGGATTCAAGATATCATATCAAACAAATTAAGGATCACTAGGAGTCAGAAACTTCTAAGCTTTAAAGAAGTACAATGACGAGAATATCCAGGAAAGTTGGGTCAAACTTTACCGTTTGCATGAAAGATTAAACAAATTTGGTGATATTATTGCTTGAAGTTATTTATAATGAGAGGCACTCAATACTTTCCCCATAATACTTGTACCAGATGGACCAAATACTTACAAACCAATCAGATGTAAACGGGCCTTTAGAAAAAAAAATATATGAATGTAGATGATGCAACTAATTAGTACAAAGTCATTAGCTCAGGATCTGCACAACTGCCGTAAAATTATCCTTAACGGTAAGATCATTATTGAGACACACTTTGCACTTTGTACAAATTTTCTAACAAGATAGATCTTAAAATAGGTTATAGCCTATTTGAGTTGATGAATTTGAATGATTTTCAATACCTTGGCTACCCTCATTTTCTCAGCAAATCTATAGATCCAATTTGCCTCTATGTCGATTTTTCCTTTTTTTTAATTTATAGAAAGCCTATAGTTATTAAAGCTCATGTAAGAGCCTCACATATGGTTCTTTTAGAGAAATTCTATCACATATTTCCTTAGAATTGGTGATTTGAAGATGTCAGCTTACTAAGTTGGTAAATTCTGTAGTTCAAAACCCTTCTTCACCTATTAATAAATTAACCACTAACATTAGTGTTTATCAAAAAAAGAAAGAAATAAATAAATGAAAGAAGGAAAGGGTAATTTGATCCAAGCCAAATTTTTATTGATACTCCATGAGGTTTAGAAACAATAATGCTTACTTTATTTGTCTTCATTATTGAAAGTCTTCCTTCTCTTCAGCAATCAAAGTCTTTCTAAGATGCAATCTAATTTTGATTAATATAAGTTATCGTTACTATAGTTTCTAAATCTCATCCCAGCTCTTAACAAACGGCATGATATACTTAAAAAATGCATTCAAAAACATACTCTTAAAATAATTATTAAATCTAAAAAACCTTAAGACCCTAAAAATCTTATAATATATATATATATATATATATTCTCATTCATCGTATTACAAGTCTTGATTGAACTAGTGGCACTTAGTTCTGCCAATAGTATCATTATGTCCTCTTAATAGCCACAAGTTGCACAAGTGGGCCACTCAATTGTCCATAAGCACCCTTACCACGTTTTCATATTTTATTGCAAATGCCTGAGAAAAGTCTTATCCCCACCAGATATATTCGGATATGTGCCAACAATATGATTGGCTCTAAGCTCGAGACTTCACACTAAAACCATACCAAAGTATAACTTCGTCTCCTGAGAGGCCGTCTCATCCAAAAGGGTAAGGATCTGTCTGCTGCACTCAAAACAGTATATCCCTTCGTATCCCCATACAAAAGCAGAGGTGTAGAAGGCTAAAACTATAAAAATGTTTTCAAAAGAAAAGTTAAGTACCCATAAAATGGGATTTATAGGGTTAGAAACTATAAAAAGAAAAGAAGTACTCAAATCAACGTTTGCTCCTTATTGAATGATTGTTTGTATTGACACCGGTCTATGTAAGTATACCATTGTTTGACACATAATGTGTTTCTAAATTTAGTCTCTTTTTTCGCATCTGAACACTTTTTCGAACCCAAAACACAATATGTATCAACTTATGATTCACCGAAAATACAGACACCTTTTCATCATAGGACATTTTCTAAAAGACTCAAATAATGTTCTGTCTAGTTGTACCATTCATTCTCTCACAGGCATATGTAGTATACGTATAAAAAGTCTATGGGCCCTCACAGGGATGTGAGGGGGCAAAGGTACATTCCTGACAAATTATTACCCTTAAAAAGAGGTACTAAATAAAATTAAAAAAAATACATGTAAGATTATTGTGTGGGGACACGAAAAAACATACTGTTTGGGTGCAGCAGATCCTTTTTCCCAAAACAAAAACTCCGGGCATGATGATCCTTTCAATAATTTCATTATCTGAAGACGAGAGCTATGGAGGCACGTATCCCGAGCTGACTGGCTGCACCCCCTCGTTTCCTCGAGCACGCACGCGGCCTCGTCCAGGTGGCTCTCATGATTCACACACACAGCGGTGCGGCGGAGCGGGTGGTGGGTGGCGGACGAGCATGGTGGCCTTTTAGTGGGTCCCACCTCCGACTGAGAAATCTGGCACGCCCATAATAAGTCCACTTGATTGGATGTTTACAGCTATACTTTGTAGAAAATTTTCATGCCTCCATACGAAATTAAATCATTAAGGTACGGTAAATGGGAAAAAAGTCAATAAATGTGACGGTTGTGATATTTTTATATAATTTGCTTCTTCTTTGACTCACGCATCTCCAAACAATATTAAATGATTATGGTCGGAGAAATGGGAAAAAGTCTATAGATCGGACGGTCTTGATCTTGTTTTAGTGGAATTGACTTGTTGACGTTGGTGGGTAGAAAAGGATGGGACCCCTGCACATGTGATCCCTACCTGAGATCATACGTCATTCTTACGTGATTTGGGACCCATTAGCCCAAGCCCACCTTATCCGTATTCTGGGCCGTATCACCTCCTATAACCTAATCGAAGCCCAAACTCATCATCACCTTTCAATAGCAGGGTAAAATATAATCCAATTTTAGTTAAACAAGTTGATAATGTTGTATTTCGCATATCTAGCATATATAGACAAGACAAATCAATAATCAGAGTTACAAATCCAAAACTGTTGATTGGCATTTCGGTAATTTTGTTTGAGGAATTGTTCTTACATAAAATCATAATTATTCATTCGAGCCTTTTCCACATAAGTTATGTGGATTATTCAAGAATCAAAGTCAATTTCCATTATAAATAAAATATATAGATGACCTCACATGAAATTCTACGAAAGGATTTAATGGGATATCATTAATAAATAAGAATCAGTATTATCAAAGGATTTCCTATAATTATTTCTAATATGGAATGAGTCAATTATCCACGTTGGTCTCTTATTCAACTAAAATGGTGATTTATCTCAATTAATCACTTTTGAAAAACATCAAGAAGGGTTTAAATTTATTCAAATGAACGAATTGGATAAGTCAACAAGGTATTTATTTATTGTTTAGTTATTATAACACCCTTTTGTAGATCATGTCATGTGTTGGTCGATAAATGACATGATATCTCTCCAGTTAGACCGGAGATGATTCGAACCCACCCATTGCCTTCAATAATAAGCCCAAGCCCATTGTAGGACCCGCTAAACTCTAAGAAGATTCAAAATTTTGTAATCGAAGCCCAGGTAAAAAACAAACCAAGTCAAGCCAAGAGAAGATACTAATCCTTCAGACATGAAACTGTCTCAATTCCACAATAATTGATGGGAATCCAACGGTCAAAAAGCGCCTCAGCCAAAGCAGGCTATCGTGTTGACGCGTGAGGGACAGAGAGCTGCCAAAGTATAAAACCATACACACGCTTGAATAGAACCACCCCGCCATTAATCCCTTTCCAACTTTTCTCTTCTCTTCTCTTCTCTTCTCTTCTCGTGTCTCTCTCTCTATAGTTCTCTTTCTCTCTCTAGTTGCAGTGAAGAAAAGAAGCTACACCCAAGTCAATCTTCAGAGTAACCCAACAAGCACAGTGACGAAAAGCTCTTCTTTTCCCCTTTTTGGGCCTTCTCATCTCTTTTGATTTGACCCCCAATAGGAAGAAAAATCTCATCGAAGCTCTTAATTTTGGGGTTCGATCCCTTGTTCGATTTGCAGAAGGAAAGAGTGATTTTTTGTTTTTTTATTTCGTATTCGATCTGGGTTTCTGTTGAATTTTCTTTTGATTGAATCCACAGTCAAAGAAATCATTTGGGAAGGTTATGTTCGTGGATGGCAACTAGCTTTTACGGATAAAAGATTGTGTTCATACCCCGTCTGCTTTGCTTCACGGATCTGATTCGGTATTTTCAGGACCTTTCATCTCAAAGGGTGGTCTATAGCCTGGAAAGGCCGGCCGATGAAGGAGATTGTTTTAGGATTTGTGTCCATGGGGGCCTGCTGGAGCGCTCAAATCAAGGCCGAGAGTCCGTCTCACACAGGTACTGAGGTTTCACAGATTTTTGGTGCTGCTTGCAGCTATATTTTGCTTAAAATGTGGATTTTGATTATTTTAATTTACTGGATTTGTTGTGGGTTTTTGAGTTTCATTTGGTGTACTGAAGTTTTATATCTTTGTTTGAATTGGAGCCTTTCTCCCCATCCATCTCTTCTCTATGTTCCAGATTTATTTATATTTTTGGTGTGTTTTCAGTTCGATTTTTGCTACAGCTTCATCCAATTTATTGGTTTTGTTTTGGTAAGCCTGAATTATATGTACCGGAAATCTTGGATTTCCTCTCAATTGTTCTTCCCTGAAAACGCTGGCTTTTGTAACTGGAAATTATATACTGAAACTTTTGGTATGGCTCTGTGATATTTGAGTTTTGCTGTAATTTTGCTTAGTATATTGAAGTTCTGACATAATTTCCACACAATTTGGAAGTACAATTTCTCCAGTAGAGGGTTTTAACCTGAGTATGTAGATTCGGTTGGTGTTTCTCTGTAAGATTGACTCTTGGGTTGTTGCTTATGGAACCTGATGTTTTTTATTGGAGACTAAGTTTGTTAATAATCCAATGGTAGTTTTTCCCCCTCTTCTTTTTCTGATCTCGCCATAGTATATGAATTTATGGACAAAATGTCACTGGTTGTGTAGGGGTGAACTCAAAAAATGTGAAAAAAGATGAAATTGATCTAAGTGGTTCAAGTAGCAAGGCCTCGTGTGCATCCGTCTCTCCAAACCTTCGGACTGAGGGTGAGATCTTGCAGTCCTCCAATTTAAAGGTCTTTAGCTTTGGCGAGCTCAAATTGGCCACCAGAAACTTCCGGCCTGATAGTGTCTTGGGAGAAGGTGGCTTTGGGTCGGTCTTTAAGGGGTGGATTGATGAACATACTTTTGCAGCTGCCAAGCCTGGGACTGGCATTGTTATAGCTGTTAAGAGGCTCAACCAAGAAAGTTTCCAGGGCCACAGGGAATGGTTGGTGAGTATCATTTCCATCTTCGTAGGTTTTTATAATTTTAGAGGTCTGATTCAGCTTTCTACTTTGGGGGATTGTATCTTTATGCTGGTAGAATTGCGCTTCTTACTTTAGGGAATTGTATCTTTATGCTAGTAGAATTGAGCATACTTATATTATACACTGGGTATTTAATTGTCCATGAGTACTTTTCAAATATTGCATTAGCTTGGTTGACTGCCAAATGAAAGTTTCATCAGCATTTCCCTAAATGTTCGAGGATGAGCACCAACTTCTGGTCTATAAATTTAAAAATGATGTCATTTTTTATTTGTGTGCATTCTCCATTTCACATTTCTTATTATTTTCATAATTTATTTTACCTTCCCTAGTTCTTTCTTCTTACCCCCTATTTCTTTTCTCATTAGCCTCTAAAGAATCAACTTAAAGATATGCAATATTTGTGAACAAAGGAAATGATAAGTTAGAACCACCTACAGAATCCAAAATAATATGATTCAGCCATTGTGCTATCCATTCTTTTGCCTCTGTTGTTTTATACACCATAATTAAATCCATGCAACAGCACTCTAATTATCTTCTTCCCCTATTTCTTTACTTCTTTTTTCATTGTGGTAAAAAATATCAACTTGGAGGTATGTAATAGTTGTGAAAAATGGCAATGATTGAGTTTTTGAACCACCTGCATAATCCAAAATAATATGGTTCAGCAATTGCTTAGCTTGCATAGAGATACTATTTATTCTTTTATTTCTGTTGTCAGATAGACCATAATTAAAACCATACAACAGCATTTTAATCATCTTCAAACTACAACTTTCTTTTTTAGGGTAAAAGAAAATGATTCAAACTACAAGGAATTTGAGTACCATTTTTTTTTCAACCCTGTTTATGATTAACACTGGTGAAAAGACATAAAATATCCCCAGGATTTGAATTTTGTGATTAAGGTGCTGTGCTCCAATCAATGCCCAAAAAGACAAAAAAGAAGGGAAGGAATATACAGATTAAAGAAAACAGTGCTGAACTAAGTAGAAGAAAATGGCATAGGCGTGGAAACAACAGTAAGTGGCACCAACACAATTTTGGAGCTGTTTTGAATAAGGCAAAGTTACAAGCCATAATCCTACTGCACTGGATCTCAAAATACAGGTGGCATACATTCGAAAATAGTGCACTACAGAATGAATGCGACATCAATTTGAATTAGAGAAACCACATTGAGGTCCTTCATCCCATGTCAACAGCTTCCATAATCCATTGAACCAAAAAGAATAAATCTGGCAAACTTCAAAAAGGAGAAGAAGATAACTTGGTACCCAACACATTAGCATCAAAACATGGGAAATATACAAAACAGCTCCAAAATTGATTGGAGCACAGCACCAAGATCAACCAGTTTATAGGTGCAGAAGAATAAAGTCTATAGGACCAAATATACACTATCTAAACAGGCAATAAGGTTAAGTTGGATTAGCTTCAGTAGAAATGTCCATCCGCAAAAAATTTACTCCCCACAAAGATGAGATCTGGGGATCTCTACATGTTTCATGCATTGATCATGTTGAACTGAAACCTGGACAGCTGCTGTGGGATAGTGGAGATGACTGGCCCATATCTCTGCAACCAAGTAACTAAGGCGTGTTTAAGATAATATTCTTCAGAGTATAGCATAATTTGGTCATATTCCAAATACAGGACAACAAGAGGAAAGAAAATAGTAGGGAGTAGAGAAACCACAATGGGCTGTGGTATTATTTCTGAAAAGCCTTCATATAAGATCTACCTGATTTATAATGTTGGTATACCAAATCCAAGAAAGTAGTGGGTCTGTACTTTACATCCATCAAACTAAGATGTAATTCTTTTCCAGGAACATGGGATCACTTTATCCTCCAATGCAGTTCAATCCACTGTTTTCCTTTGTTAAAAAAGGTCATCAGCAAGATCAGTATGGGAACCTTGTTCCAGGTTTGTATTCATTTGATGCTCAAGTTATTCAGAAGGGAACAAATTTGTCAATCCCTATAGCAGATTTGCAGTTCATAGAAGTGGTGCCAGGGATTCAGTTGTTTTCTTCAGTGTACTTGAACCCGGGACCCAGGGACTTCATGCTCACGCTTTTTGATATGGAGCAGAATCAGAGCATCTCCAATATGCCATAGGACTATACTGTCTTTGTAGGTATGTCTGGATACGGTTATTAGTATTACAGCAAGGTCTCAAAATCTTAATGGTTTCTTGTGATTTTGTTTTTTGACTAGTAAATTGGAAGCTACATCCAGATACAAATAAAGACGATGCTGATGCAGAGAGGAAGTCCCAAGAAGTTCAAAAGGCTTATGAGGTATTGTTTTAGCTTATATTGAATTGGTATGTTTGATAGAAAAAATATAACCCCTCAATTACATATGCATGGAATGTGCTGACAAGTGTGTATTCTTTTGCTGTTTTGTAGGTCTTAAAAGATGAGGAAAAGCGATCACTTTATGACCAGGTGCACAGTTAGCTTCCTTAGTGACACTTGTTATATTGAAAAAAGAAATGAGTGTAACTTTTCTACTAAAATAATATTGTTTGAATTGAAAATATATATACACGTTGGACTAGTGGTAGCATAGCTTTATGCAACCTTATAACTCCAAATGATGACACTTTTTCTCTGAGTCTTAAAATGAGGAGAGCATAAGCAAGCTTTATGGGAGTAGAATGTTAACAGTTGATTGATAGTTTTAGCAATCTCATTTTCCTTATGATTATTGTGGAAAGTGATCCAATATGGAGAACAAACATTATATAACTTTTGCAAAACAGCTGTAATTTCCATGGAAGTCTGCCAAGATGCTATTTCCAACTTTAGGATAGCTAGGTAGATTTGGAACCACTTCTTAGTTGGGTTTCTCTAGGGAAATTTATTTGTTCACCAACTGACCAGCTCTAAAACATTTGGGTTGAGGGTTTACACTCAATGGTTATTATTATTATTATTTTTAATGTGTGTGTGTCTGTGTGTGTGGAAGGAGCATAGTGATGGCTTATCTTAATGCGGGACTTTGGTGTGATTGGTGTGATTTTGATCAAGGTTATTTTACTAAGTTTATTTGCTAGAATGAGTCTTTCTGTCCAATAGTTTCTATTTTATTCTCATGGTATGATTGGTGTGATTCTGATCAAGGCTATAAGTCCAGGTGGAGAACAAAACAGGGTGGCCACAAGTCTGTCCTTAGAAGATAGGGAGACCACAGGCTGTAGGGAAATGAGAGAAAACTACATGAAGAAACTGGCTATACTAAGGGGCATGCATGCAAAGCAGTGGGATGAGTTCCTTCAACTTGATATCCAAAGGTGGCAACATGCACGCCAACACATATCTGCTTCTGGTTTTGGTTGTTATAATCACCCCAGTTACTCTGACTATGATCGCTCCTCTGGCAATCCTTCCTATACAGGGAGCAATTTACCTATGGATTCAAGGGGCAGATACTCATATCCAGTTGAAAATTA
>JAOXJP010084368.1:0-14882 GCA_025762735.1 Platanus orientalis | reverse complement strand
TGGCGCTGATGTGCCCGCCGCCTGACAAAGAGCAGTGGTTAGCATTCGTTAAAGTGAGCATTTTTTATCCATTCACCGCCTGAGAATGCAAAATCACTGAATTTTTATTTTTTCGAAAAAAAAAATTGTTTGCTAAACTATTATCATATGGTAGGAAAACGGGTATTGACTTTCATTGATTTTTCAACTATTTTGTGATTCTTATCGCACAATGACCATCGGACCACACTTTTTAAAGGGTTTAATGCAGTAACTGTCACTTTAGTTGATATGGAGACATTGCACCCATCACGTTAAATTAATGGCAGAAACATTAAAAAAAATGGCTCCTGATCGTCTTGACGATGCCGTGATCGCTAATAGGATAAATGAAGTTTTCTGTTTTTTTTTTTTTTTAATGTGTAAATTAGGATAAATGAAGATTAGGGATGGCAATAGGATGGTTAATCTGCTTTGTTTGGTGTTGGGTTTCATTTGGTAGATCCAATTTGGGTACAGTTGAATTTTGGTTGCATCAACCAATGACTTTTGTTAAAGGGTCTTGATTGTTTATACTCTACAACCTATAATATCTCCATTCATATCCTTTTTTGTTTTGGTACCATGTGGATTAACTTATCAGAGTCAACGTCTGATCTATGGTTGCTAGAATTCAGAAATCGAGGCTTTTTTTGTTTTTTGTTTTTTGGGTATGGCTACATGGGCTTACATCATATTAACACCCTGCATATAGTGGGACTCAACTGATCCGGTGAGAGAGGACACGAGCAGGCGCTACTATTGGGGAAAATTATGTTCTACACTTTGATCCGGACTTGGGTAACCCGGGTAACCGGAATAGGTTCGGTACATGTTTCAACCAAGAGGATTTTTACAAACCTTGAAAGGAAGAAATGAAAACCCAAATAAATTCTTTAATGACAAGAATTTGCAATAAAGTACAAGTAACTTATTAAAGTAAGAAGTGATACACCTCTCTCGTTGATTCGTCTCTCTCAACAATGAGTAAGCCAGTAATAAAAATCAATGAATGAACCGAGTTACAGACTATGTTATGCTATTCCTACTCTTTAGGTAGACCTAGTCTTACTCTTACTCCTACTCCTAAGATAAATTAAATTTGATGATGATGTTAAAGATCATTTCTTCTTCTTTTTTTTCTAACCTATTTATATCGAGTCAATTAATTGTGATAATTGTAGCATCTTCCCCATGTTGTAAGATAGTTATTTTCCATTCGCCATCATAGCCACTTTCTCCATTCTTTATCGTGATGCCGAATGCTTATCGTAGAGTGCGTCGTAGCCTTGCTTCATCCACTTTGTATAGATGATGACCCACATTTGTTGTACGCCAAACATCATGAGATGTGCTTTGGAAAAAACTCTCCCGCTTTGCATCCTTATTAGAAACATACCATGTGCCTCCACTTCAATGCGAGTGTTCAAAGTTAGCAAAAAATCCATGTGCCTTACATCCGTAGGAGAATTTTCAAGATGATGCCAACAAATGCCCCTGTACAAGTCTAGTTTATATCTTTAACTAGACACATGTGTTCTTCTTCTTCCGCTCTAGATTTATCTACCGGGGCCTCATTGGTTGCTTTGAATATTTGCGCTCGAAGATGTAACTGATTTGACTCAGTCACCCTAATTGCCGTCTTTCCAAGATGAAATATCTTCTAACATTAGATGTTCCCAGGATTTACTCAACTTCCAATGGTCTTAGGCAGAGGAAATGATAGTTTTTGCTTGGGAAACAGAACCATCTTCATCGCCCAATGGCAATCCTTACCTCTGTATTTCTATAAATACCTACCCCGAGCATCGTCTTGTTCTCATCCCTTTTTTTCATGATCTCTTGTCATTCTTCTACGATCATGCTGATGGACCTCGATACTTCTGGGGTGGTTTCAAACCTTGTTAAATGGGATAATTCCCTTTTTTGGTTTATAATTGATACTTGGGTTCTCTTGTTCACGAGATTATTTAAAATATACTTTTCACACCATGCTCTCCTCTCGGACCATCACCCCATGACTAAAGGATGGTCGATTCATCTTGGGTCTCCTTATTTTAAGGAGCTGAAGGGTCGCATGGATTCATCAGATAATCTCAGGGTGCTTCCTAGGTTGTAGATGAGTGATTTACGGATAGACGAGGAACCATCCACAATTTTAGAGATAAAGTCTTGTTTTACACATCGCCCCTCCTCCTATATATGCCATTGTTCTACAAAAGGGCACTCGCATGGAGAGACATATTGACTTAAACCCCTTTCTTTGCTCTTTCGCTCTCAAACTGTTACTAAGGGCTACTGTTGAGGTGACCTCTAGAGAGGTGAAAAACACACTTTATCCAAGACTCCTCAGCTCATGGTGACAAACAAGTTAAGCAGTTTTTGCTAAAACATGCGCTTTAGCTTTGTTCAACACCAGCCTTTGTGCCTCACATTGATTATCATTAGGCCATTTTTTATTTACTTTAAGAAACAATATACAGTCTTAATATGAGCCATTGTATTTTCATTGTTTCATTTATTAGAATATTTTTGCCCTTAAACATTATTTTGTCTTGCCATGAGTCTTTATAAATTTTGACTTATAATAATAATAATTTTGTTTGGACATTTTTTCCCATAGATATTATTTTTTTCGATATAAGTATTTGTATTGGACTCATATTATTTATTGTATGACATTTTTGTCTTAGATATTATTTGTCTAGATATAAGTCTTTGTGTTGGACTCATACTAGTTATTGTACGGCATTTTTCTCTTTACATGAGCCTTTGTATTTGACTCACAATATTTGTTGTAGGACATTTTTGTTATTAAATAGTTCTTCACTTTGATATGGAGGTTTACACCACTTCAAATGTTTACCATTGACTCATTTTCCGATGTGTATGAGTTGATAAGTATTCTCATCAAGGATTTTGTTGACTTGCCATGGTCCCTTCCAAGCAAATGGCCATCTTGTATCACTTGGGATTTTTGCTACCAAAGGTAGTGTTATCCTCCAAGTTACATTGTCGAGTCCATTTCTTATTAGAATGGGACCATCAACATGGCTTGAATCATTTTGATGAGTCATTGTAAGTTCCCAGAGCGACATGCCATGGGTATTTTCACAGGACCTTGTTGTTATAGGGATTTCAAAGGATTGTCCCCCTTTTGCACATTACCTCTTCAAGTTGATTTCCTTCTTGCCTAGCATCGAGGTCATTTCATTAATTCGAGGATATAAGGCATTTTTCTAGCACTTTGGATCCTTGAAGCTTCTTAGTTCTAGTCTCCTCTTCCGTGTTGATCTTCATGTTGCTCTTACCTGTCTACATCCTCATACTTTCTGACTCTGCTTGTATTGACATAGACAGAGCCAACCTGACTTATCCATGCAAGCAATCACTATCCTTGGCTGGGGCAAGTTCTTCCATTCCTGGGAATGAACCTAATTCTCATCGATTCTTGGTGAACAAGCGTTATCTAGTCGTGTTCGTTGTGATGTAGTTAAGTGTTGTGTTGTCTGGTGTCGCATTCCTCACCCTTTCCTTTTGCTCATCGATGTCTCGCTCGATCACCTTTTTGCCTCGACGCTTGACTCATTCACCACTTGAATCGTATTCATCAATCCTATCCAAGTAAGGCAAGATAGCTCGATTGTCACGTGCTAAGTCGACTATGACTACATCGACATTTACCAGTTTTGGGACTGTAGTGACCACTCCTTGTTGGATAGACAACTGACCTCTACACTTGATTGAGTCGGTTTTGACTTCTCTCGTCTGGTACGTTAGTTGACGTGTTTATTCACCTTATTTCTTTACTTTTTTCTTCTAGTATCCCTCTATTCTCAATCATGTCAGCGTCAACTGGCCTAGAAAGGATCTTAGTCTTCATCTCTCCACTTTGGGTGGTCAACTAGCTTGTATGCTTGACCCCTAGCCTTCCGTTGTCAATAAGACCAGTGTCGAGCTTAAGGATATTATGTCTTCTAGGCAACTTATTTTCCCTGTCAATCGTCTCAGTGTTAGGCCCCTTATATGCATGTCCTGAGGTTTACCTAACATCTGTATCATGCGATCGCTTTGTCACATTGCTCGCATGAACTCAACCACATTTTGGCCCAGTGATTAGGTTGGTGCTCAACCCACTCGATTGCTCAGGTTCATTTATAGCATGGCCTTGAGGTGGTAAATTTTTTTCATATAGTGGATACCCGTATTGTTGGCTTGGCCCTCACACTGTTGGTGGTAAGAGTTATATTGAACTAGAGGATTTTCCTAAGGCAGATAACTTAAACTTTTTGATAGTTGAGATTCCTGCTGAAGGAATCACATACTTCTGAAACCTTTATCACCTAATGAAGGGATTTTTGGGCATCCTCTGGAATGTGGATACTTCTCAAACCTCCCTTAATGTAGCAGATTTAAGGCTTGACAAAGCTGGTTATGGCCTCGAAGAGGTGGGAACTCCATGACCGACCAACACCTGATGAGCTTCCATATTGGATATCCATAGTGGTCTCGATTCACTGATTATCGAGATGAACCATTGTCTGACCTTGCCCCCTGAATCCCTTCGGGGTTCCCGGCATGGGGCTCAAGAATTCTCCTTCATTGAACCATCCTTTGGTCTTGTGCTCTGGTTTTCTTTCGGACCACTGTTCTTCAAGCATCAGTCAGAAAGTAGCAGCAATTATCTTGGCCTACCTGCTTAGTGTGGTTTAAAATTGTCTGTCGATCTCGTTGGCTAGAGCATCGAAACCACCATTAGGTTCTTGGGGTGTCCCACACACCAAGTGTCTTCATGAATGTGAGCATTTCCTTCTTAAGGGTGTTAAAAAAATTTCCCCCTCAAGGTGGACTTCCACTGTAGTCACCAATCTCTGTGTTGGGAATTTTTTTTTCTTCCACACCTTAACCCGGATTTGGGTAACCTGGCTAATCGGAATAGGTTTGGTACATGCCTCAACCAAGAGGACTTCATAGACCTCGAAGGGAAGAAATGAAAACTTGAATACATTATTTAGTGATATAAGAATTGGTAACACAATACAAATACCTTACTCAAGTTAGAAGGGACAAACCTCTCTCACTGAGTCATCCCTCTCGATAATGAGTAAGCCAATGATAGAAATCAAGGAATGAACTAAGTTCAATCCTCTCGAACCGAGTTATAGACTATTTTACGTTACTCCTATTCCTAAGATAGACCTACTCCTACTTTTAAGATAGACAAAATTTGATGATGATGTTAAGGATCCTTTCTTCTTCTTTCTCTCACCCATTTATATCCAGTCAATTAGCTATAATAGTTGTATCATCTTTCCCATGTTGTAAGGTAGTTACTTTCCACTCACTATCATAGTCACTTCCTCCATTTTTCCTTGTGACATCGAATACTCATCATGGGGTGATCGTGTCCTTGTTTTATTTACTTCGCGTAGGTGATGACCCACATTCGCTATAGGCCAACCATCATGACATGTGTTTTGATAAAAACTTTCTCGCTTTGCATCCTTGTTAGAAACATGCCTCGTGTCTTCACTTTAATAGGAGTGTTCAAAGTTAGCCAAAAATCCACGTGCTTTACATCCATAAGAGAACTTTCAAGATGGTGCCACACCATTGCATACTGCTCAAACTTCCCCTCTCCTCCAGGGATTTGACCTATGGTTGCTAGAATTCATAAATGGATGTATTTGATTGACACTTTACCTCTTGCCCGCTACAAAATGATTGGTTTCTTCATGGGATTAGGCTCATATTAGAGATATTTAATCAAATTTCTGGAATAAAAATCAATAGATCCTGTCTGGCTATCTCCCATATTTTGTTTCCAAATGATTGCTATATATTTGTCAAAGTGTGTACTAAGGAAGTAAATTTGATTAAGGAATATCTCTCTCAATTTAGTGTTGCCTCGAGGTAGACCATTAATCATGAAAAATCTGAGGTTATCATTAGTCAGAATACCCCCCCCAGTTCAGTAGAATTATCATGGGAAGTTTGGGTTTCAAGCAAGCTCAGAACCTTGGGATCGTATCTTGTCTTGCCGTCCTCTATTGGAAGGGACAAAATTTATTTGTTCTCTTATGTTGAGGATAGGACAAGAGCGAAAGTTCAGGGGTGACAAGGAAAATCGCTCTCCCAAGCAGGTAAGGAAATTTTACTTAAATATGTTGTGGCGGTCATCCTCTCTTATGCCATGTTGTGCTTTCTCCTTCCAAAAACTATTTGTAATTCCATAAACTCAATTCAACGGAAATTTTGGTGGGGCAGCAGTGAAAACGATAAGAATATTAATTGGATTGCCTAGGAGAAGATGCAAAAAAGTAAGAGGGATGGAGGGTTGGGTTTTCGTGATCTTCATAACTTTAATCTTGCTCTTTTGGCAAAGCAAGCCTGAAGAATTATGCACAATCGCAATAGCCTATGGGTGAGAATTCTTAAGTCTTTCTACTTTACTAGGGGGTCTTTCTTGACTATATAATGTAGGAATAATTGTTCATGGGCTTAAAAGAGCATTCATAGAGGGAGGGATCTGCTTGCTAAGGGGTTGCTTTGGAATGTGGGTGATGGTAGATATATTGAGATATGGAAGGACTCTTGGATTCCAAATGCAGCTAATCATAAACTTTTCCCTATTATCCAGGAAACCCCCCAAGTTCAAAAACTGTATCAATTGATAGATCAAGAGTCTAGGACATGGGACCTTTCTGCTATTAGTAATTGGATTTCTCCAGAGGATGAGTGTCTCATTTGAAGGATTCCTATCTCTCAGCTATTTGTGAGGGATTAGATTATTTGGAGTCTTGATAAAAAGGGGTTGTTTACTGTGAAATTTGCATATTTCTCTCTGTCAATTCTCATCATTCCCCAAGTGTTCCCCCAACCTCTCTTCCCTTTTCCCTTTCCCTCACTATTGCATCTCAAAACCTGTGGAACCCTGTCTGGTCCCTCAATGTCCCTCCGGAAATGTGAAGTAATCCACCACCCATCAAAGTAGATATGCCTTAATCGTTTCATCATCCACAACACGTTGGGTACCTTATTGCTTTTAGAGTGGTTAGATATACGAAGGTTTTGTAGATTCTGCAATTTGCCCAAGAACATTAGAACCTCACCTTCAACATTGGAAAAGTTCAATCTCAAATCCCTTAAGTGAATCAGATTTCCTATTACCTTAGGTAAATATCATATTTCAAAATATCTTAAATCCAATACACTAAGAAATTTGTAGTGCTTAGACATAAATTTCATCAGTTGCTTACCTAGAGTCGTGCAAGCATCGATATCATCTTCGTAGACTATGAGAGTTTGAAAGTTTTGGGTAAATTGTCGTTGTTAGGAAACAACAACATCATAATACCTATCAAAACCAACATTAGAATAGACAACACATCGACGTGATGATTTAAGAATGGCCTCATAATCTAAGTTCCCATCCTTAATCTCAATCAGGAGATTTTTCTCCTTTGCCTTTGAAACAGAGAGGTCATGCAAGAGATCATGGACTTGGCATGTTTTGGCCTTCCCGCCTTAGGCCTTTGGGCAAATGGAGGAGACGACTTGCGATTCCTCATTTTAGATGGAGGGGTTTAAGATGCAACCAGAGCAAAGCAGAGTTGTTCCCTGAGAGACAACAATCTCTAGCATGCTGAGACCAAACCCCAACCATTGTTTCCTCTCCATTGAGCTCAAGTTCTTTGAGCTGAATTTTTCTGATTCGTGTATCAAACTTACTGAACGTGCTCATGGCAGACCCAGATCAATTTCTTTCACCGGGCATTTTTGGATCTCTGTCCATGATTTCCTTACCCAAGCCAGTAACGATCCCTCTCATGGGAAAATTACTCATACCTTGAGGTCCAAGGAGTGCACCCTTCTTCTCAGGTGAGGTTCCAACAATTGGGGCCATTTTGTTCGACTAATGGTTTGGAAAGCTAGGGCTAAGAACGACTTTTTTTTATCATTCTGGAAGGTGGGCTGTCCTCTGGATGGAAGAGCCTTTATGAAGTTCTTCATCAGATGGGCTTGTTCATAGCCGTGACCCACAACCCCAAACCTGCCCCTCTTTCCTTGCTACCCCCTTTGGTGCTCCCCCTGCCTGGACATCGATGGTTTGGTCGTGCGCCTGCGTTTGTGAAATCTGGGGGGCATCTCCTAACTGGCCCACCATCTCCACCTCAATAAAAGGAACCTTTCATCCTGGTCATTCTGATATGTTCCAAATTAAACCTTTCACCTCGTCCCCCGTAAAAGGCCTATTCTTCGCCGATTCTCAAGTTGAATTAGATCGCATCTTATCCCATAGCCATCTCACCTTTGACAACGGGTCCATCATCTTCAAGAAATGGCATACAGATATGTGCTCCATCCATCCTATTGAGTTGTCTGGCCACCGCTGGATTTGGATCTCTGGTCTCCCCTTTGAAGCCTAGTCTCCTACCACCTTCAATGTGATCGGAGTTGTTTGTGGAGGGCTTAAAGAGATTGATAAAGAAACTGCTAGTTTGTCCACTCTTCAATTCACATGCATTAGTGTCTGTTATTTTGATATTTCTCAGATTCCGAGAGTCGTCAACCTCAGAATCAAAGACTCCTTGGTTCCTGTTTTGCTCGACATTGAATCGCCCCTGGTTAAACAGCCAAACCCCAATAGCTTCCCTAAATCTCAAACGGTGAGTGTCTTTATGGCGGAAACTACTATTTTTCCATCTGACAGTGGGTTTTGTCATGCCCTAAATCGAATGGACACAACTCCAAACCTTGCTCTACTTTCCACAGGTCCCCCCCTTCAAAGAGGATTTTCTAGTTATGCCTCCGCATTCAAAATTCAAATCTAATGCACATAACCCGCTCGGTGAAAAAAGTATTTTGGGTCTGGCCCCCTCATCTAAGGCCCACAGGGCTCATTCTCTTTGGGTCTGGAGGCCCATCATTCCTCAGCTTAAGCCCAGCTCTCCAAGGCAACTGATCGTTACTGACCTGTTTCAACCTCCCTGCTCTCTTAAGGAAACAATTGATGACATTTTCAAATTAGGTTGGCTCCCAGTCGCCAAGGCTAGCTCCCAAGCTCCTCTCCAATCACCTTTGCCTCTCGCTCGTTATTCTTCTCCGACTCCACTTTTTCCCTCATCTCCGAATCAAAGCCCCCCTTTCTTATGACACCCTTGCATGTCTCAAAGCTAGTTCTTCTCCTCTAAACTACATTTGGACCCCCCTGAGCTCCAAACAGACATTTTCCATGCTTGACTCATCACCCATTCCTCGACCTTGTTGGGCGAATCCCCATCTGCCATTACTGGTCCCTCATCTAGGCAGGATACAAATGATGCAAATGGCTCTTCTTCAGATGCTAGTGAGTACATTTCAGACACTAAGGCCACCATGAACTATTCGGAGGAGTTTGTGGAAGGTCTGCATGTCCTCTACCAAGCTCTTGAACAGTGTTGTGACTCCAGAACCACTGCTCCTAAAGAAAGCAGAATAGACACATCTCACTCTAAGCACTTTGCCGACACCGGTCCTTCTCCCTTGCCTCTAGGTACGACTTTCCTCTCCACCTCAGTTAATTCTTCAATTCATGCCTCTTCTTATTCTCCTTTCCATTCTATATCTCCCACTCCTTCCATGTCTTCTGCATCCCCCTCTATTGTTCTTTGTTCTCTTGACCCGAACCCAACTTTGGTCGTAAAGGTCCATTATGAGATTGCCCAAACTACCAGCTGTGATGACTGCCATGACTTGGGTGTGGATGGGATTATGAAAAAGATGGGTCTTTAGGCTGTCAATGATGTTGGTGAGCTTGTGAAAATCTCAGAATTCATGGATGAAATTTCTACAAAAAAGGGTGACTGAACTTTAAGGGAATTGAAAAATCTTCAGTGGGATATGAGAGAAGGGCAAGACTTATCTACATCTACGAGACTTTCCAAGGGTTGTTGTTCAGGTTGTCGATGAAGATCTTAAGCTAGAACGTTAGGGGGCTGGGAGGTGTTGAAAAACGTAGACAGATAAAAGCTTTCATCAAAATTTGTGATCCGAATGTTATTATCATTCAAGAAACAAAAAAAAGATGTTGTTTGTTTGCGCCTTTTGAGAAGCATTACTAGTGCAAGGCTGGATGACTGGTCTTTTCTCCTGTCGGTGGGTGCCTTGGGTGGCATTCTAATTGCTTGGGATTCCCTTATTTTTTCAAAGGTGGATTGTTTATCTGGTCTTTCCTCCCTCTCCATTGTCCTCTCCTTCAAAGACTCTAGCTTGGATTGGCTTCTTTCTGGTGTCTATGGCCCGACCTTTGCTTCCTCCTGCCAACCTTTCTGGGATGAGCTCCACTCCATTCGTTCTCGCTGGCCAGGAAATTGGGTAATTGGTGGTGACTTTAATGCCATTAGATTTCCTTATGAAAAAAGCTCAGGAGGTCGTACTACTCGAACAATGCAAGAATTTAATTCTTTCATTTTCAATTCTGGTCTCAGGGACTCCCCTCTTCTCAACAGCCATTTTACTTGGACAGATGGTAGACAAGGCCCCATTCTCTGCCAGCTGGATAGATTTTTGATTTCTTCAAAATGGGAGGATCTGTTTCCCCATTTTTACCAAGAGTCCTATGCTCGTCTTACTTCCGATCATTGTCCAATTATCCTCAATACATCGGCTCAATCTTACAGGCCAAAGCCTTTTTGTTTTGAGAACATGTGGACTCTTTACCCGGATTTTCATTCTAATATTGCCTATTGGTGGCATGAATGCTCTTCCCTCGGAAGTGATGTTTTTAGCTTTTGTCAAAGACTCAAATTTATTAAGAGGAAGCTCATCTATTGGAATAAATCCTCCTTTGGTAACTTAGAATTTAAAAAAGGAAAACTCTTGATGCTATCTCCAAACTTGATATGCTCTATTCTACTGACTTGGGCCTTTCTGATCACATGTGAGCCTCGAGAGCTTCCCTTATGGTTGAGCTTGACTTTATTCTCAGGTATGAAGAGGTCTTTTGGAAGCAAAAATCAAAATATAAATGGATTAAAGAAGGAGATGACAACACCAAATTTTTTCATAGAGTCGCTAATGGTCATAAACGAAAGAACCTTATTACTAAGCTTGTTCTCGAAGGTATGAGTTTTCTAATTTTGAGGAGTTTGCGACCGCTACTTCTAACTTCTTTGAAAGGATCTTTACACGTGATTATTCCCCTTGGCCTCGAATAGGGAATCTCTTTGAATCCTCTCTCCCTCCTGAGATGGCTCTTTCTCTTAAAGTGCCTTTCTTTGATGAGGAAATAAAGCGACAATCTTTTCTATGGACAAAGATAAGTCCCCGGGCCCTGATGGTTTATCTATGACTTTCTATCAATCATGTTGGGACCTTCTGAAAGGTGATATCCTCAATGTCTTCAATACTTTTCACGGTAATGGATTATTCATAAGGGGGCTCAAGCTACCTTCATTGCTCTCATCCCTAAATGTAATGGTGCTTCCCAGCTCTCTAACTACAGACCCATAAGTCTTATTGGCAGTTTATACAAGATCATTGTTAAAGTTCTCTTTGTTAGGCTCATGAATGTCATGAAGCTGGTGGTCTCTAATTCCCAAAGTGCTTTTATTCAGCATAGGCAAATTATTGATGGCATCCTTGTGGCTAATGAATGTGTTGATTTTTTAAAAAAAATCAGGAGCTTCAGGCATAATCTGTAAACTTGATCTTCTAAAAACCTTTTGACAGAGTGGATTGAGAATTTCTCGAATGGGTTCTTTGCAAAAAAGGCTTTGGGGAGAAGTGGATCATGTGGATAATGGGATGTGTCACCCACCCCTGGTTCTCTATTCTGATTAACGACACCTCTAAAAGCTTTTTTTGTGTTTCCCGTGGTCTCAGACAAGGGGATCCTCTTTCGCCTTTCCTCTTTTCCCTAGTGGCTGACTCCTTCAGTGCCCTCCTTTTACACGTCATCCATGTTAACATTGTTGAGGGTTTCTAGATTCCGACTTCTAATCTTACCATTTCCCACCTTCAATTTGCAGATGACACTCTTATTTTCTCTAACCCCTCTCCTCAAGCCATCAGCAACCTCAAGTATACTCTTCAAAATTTTGAAGTAATCTCAGACTTCAATGTGAAATGGGGAAAATCTAGCACTGTCAGCATTCATGTGGATAATATCTATCCCTTGGCGGGAATTCTTGGTTGTAAAGTTGAAGCATTGCCGCTTAAATACCTTGGCCTCCCTTTAGGTGGTCAACCCCACTTGGCCTCATTTTGAGATCCTATGATTGAAAAAGTGGATAAAAGGTTGGCTTCTTGGAAGAAGAAAAATATTTCTTTTGAAGGCAAAATTACTCTTATAAAAAAAGTTCTTACTAATATCCCAATTTACTATATTTCGGTCTTCTCTATCCCATCCAAGGTGGCTAAGAAAGTTGAGCAGTTGCAAAGGAACTTCCTTTGGGAAGGGGGAGAAACAAAAAGGATCATCTTCTGAACTGGAACACTATTTGCAAATCTAGAGAAGAAGGCAGTATTAGGGTTGGCAATCTTGTCTTGAAAAATCAATTCCACTTGGGTAAATGGATTTGGCAGGTTACCTTGGAAGTTGGCAATCTTTGGCATTCAGTGATCCTTAACAAATATGGATTACTTCGTAATGGCCTCGGCACTAACCCTGTCATCCACTATAGATCTTCCGTTCTTTAGAAGCGTATCATTGCTATTCGCCATATCATGTACCCCTTTCTCTCTTTACATGTTGGTAATGGCCATTGTGTCAGCTTTTGGAATGATGTATGGCATGAGAATTCTATGCTTTCTTCTCGCTTCCCTAGGCTATTCCGTATCTCCTCCCATAAAACCGCATCTATCTCTGACATCATTTCCAACTCCCCTCTAGGTCTTTCTTGGAATCTCTCTTTTTCCAAGGATCTTAGACTCTTTGAGAGAGATTTATTCTCTTCTCTCAAAGAGTCTCTAGATCTTTTCTGTCTTTCTCCTCTCTCACCTGACATATATTCTTGGTCTTTAGATCTCTCGGGTTGCTTCAATTCTAAATCATTTTTCCATCTTTTTTCATCTTCCCAGCTTGGCCTCCCCTTTCACTCTAAGCCTATTTGGCATTGTATCTCCCCTCCTCAGGTCTGTGCCTTCATTTGGATTGCTTCTCACAACAAAATGAACACTTTGTACATTCTCCAAAAGAGGCGTCCCCATATGGCTCTCTCCCCGAACATTTGTGTTCTATGTTTCGCAGCCGGCAAATGTGGGGTCCATCTCCTTCTCCATTGTCCTCTCTCTAGACAAATTTGGGACCACTATCTCTCCTCTCTTCACCTTTCTTGGGTCATGCCTTGTAACCTCTCGGATCTCCTTGTCCAATGGTATGATCCATATCCTTCTCCCAATCACAATCTCTTTGGGCTTGCTTTGCTTCATATCATCTGTTGGGGCATTTGGAAGGAGAGCAATCGTAGAATTTTTGAGGACTCGGCAAAGTCCTCTCCTGAGATTATTGAAGGCATCACCTTTGAGGTAGATTCTTGGGTCATGGCTTACCTAGAGTTCAAAGGCTTCTTAATAAATGATATTATTAGGGACTTTTATTCTTGTATTTTCATGGAACCTCTCGCCTATTAGCTTTGTAAGGCTTTAGGCTCCCCCTTTTGTCTTTTTTGGCTCATCTTGACCCTTTTTGTTTTCGCTTCAGTAAATGCATTATTCATAAGAAAAAGGTGAATCTTATCAAAAGGAAAGTCTATGTTGATGATCTTTGCCTTTTATGTAAAGAGGCAAAAGAGACCACCATGCATTGCCTAATTAATTCCTCCATGGTTGCCCTTGTTTGGTATGCTTCTCCCCTTTGTTTAAGAACTAACTTTGATTATTGTGATTTTTTTTTTGAGTGGATTTCTAGGTGGTGTAATATACCTCAGCTTTCCAAATTTGACTGCGGTGAAACATTATCTATGATTGCTATTTTTGCTTGGAATATTTGGAAAATGCACAATAAAACAATCTTTGAAAAAACTCCTTTCAATATGTTTAATGCTTCTGCGGTTGCTTTTAGGTTATTAAATGAGCATCGGAATGGTAGAAGCACCTTTTTTAGCCCGGGGGAATGAATTGATCATCTTGTTTGGAAACTTCTGGAAGAGGAGATAGTCAATGTTAACTTTGATGGGGCTTTTTATCAGACCACTCACTCTTTTGGAGCGGGGTTGGTGATGTGGGATTGGAAGGAGACTTTTATCCATGCTACACAGGAGGGTGGTCTTACGGATTCGGCTTTGGTTGCGGAATGCTTGATGGCTTGCTTGGCGCTTTCTATTGCCCATAAATTGGGTAATAGGTCATTAATGTTGGGAGGTGTTTCACATGATGTTATTTCCATACTGGTTGATCATTCGGATTCTATTCCTTGGGTCATCTATGACTTGATCCATGATTGTATTACTTTATCTAAACTATTTTCTGAATTTTATTGTTCTCATGTTAGGAGAAGTGCTAATTCGATGGCTGACCAATTAGCAAAGAATGGGTTGGGAACGACTATGGTTTTGGAGTGGGCTTCTACCCCTCCAATTTGGTTGGATCCTGATCTTCTCTCTGATGTTAATGCTTTGATGCCTTCATCTTATTAATATATTTTGTGTCATTTTATAAGTAAATAAATAAAGGGCATGTGATAATTGGATTGCAACACCGATTTCCTCTTGCAAAAAAGTGTATGGCGACCCTCTTGCACTAGGTGCTATATGACACATGCCAAAAAGGAAAACTCAACATACACTACATGCAAAGAGGTGGTAATGTCACGGACGACCTTATCTCGACGCCCCGTGCGGCACTTATGTCGCCCCCACGACACAAGCCAGCCTAATGCCAAG
>JAOXJP010084357.1:0-14883 GCA_025762735.1 Platanus orientalis | reverse complement strand
GAGACATGTGGCAACCCTTAACCCACTCCCACATGTCTGTATAAATAAGGAAGGACAAAGTCTCCATTCCCCTTACGGATGCTCTATTTCCATTTCAAGAAATAGGGCATTCGCAAGCTCTAAATTTTAAAGTATTTCAACAATCCCCCACTTATTTTAAAATTTTGAAAATAGGTATTAAGGGCTTTTAAGAGAGGTCGTTGCATATAAGTATTGATGGTGTCATCCTTGAGCCTTTACATAGTTAAGCGGGATGTTATCTTTTAGATATATAGTGGACTAAACCTTGAATTGATCTTATTGACATGTCATATGCACAGTCCTCGTAGCAAGATTTTACTCATTCACACATATTAAAATTTTAAGGTCTATGCTATACCTCGATATTACTAATTTCTCTAAAGACAACCTGAGTCTCATAGAAAGCAATCTACTTTCATATTCAAATATGTGAGCTTCTAATAAAACATATATATTTCCCAGCCCAATTCGAGTCTATGGATCTCATTAAGAAAACTCACTTCTTAACCCTCATTATCTATGAGGAAAACATCCGTAAGCAATAAGCACTCGTTCTTTATGAAATACCTTTTGTAAAAATGTCACATAAACCATCCACAAGGAACACGTTTATTGGATCACCATAGAAATGGATAAATTTATTTAAATAAGATTATGCTTAGAAGTGGGCTATATCTATCTTGTTTGTCCATTAAACCTAAAAGACAGTCATGTTGGTTTCCCATTGAACCTTTCAGGTTGGGTGTCTACCAAATACACCTTAAGGGCTTAACAGTTCCATTCCCCTCCATGTACTAGTGGTTAACTCCTTACTAATGCCATTTAATTTGATAGTGTGTCTGTCAAGTTCTCCTAGGACTTCACATACTGCACAACCATAATGCCGTCAATGATAAGATCCCTCACATGATTGTATGTTAACCGTACGATTTTGGATTTTTCATTTTATTTTCCGTTGTCTACTTTGAATATAGAAGCTTGATTATCACAGTAAATGGTTATTGTTAGTATAGACTTATCTCATATTAGTACATCTACTAATACATTCCTTAACTATTCTGTTTCTTCTCCTGTCAATGACAAGACAATGAACTCTAATTCCATAGAAAAATAAGTTAAACATGTTTATCTTTTGGATTTTCAAGAGATTGCACCTCCTTCTAGAGTAAAAATCCAAACAATCACTATTTTGGATTCGTCCAAATTTGAGTTTCAGATTACATTGTTGTGTCTTTCAATAGTAGTGAGATACTTGTTGTAGAATAATTCTTAATACATGGTTCCTTTCAAATACCTTAGAACTGTATACAATATACATCATTGCATATTACCTAGGTAATATGCAGATGCGATGTCTGGCCTAGTGCAGTACATGATATACATTAAACAGATGATAACTTATGAATACTTATATTGTGATACATGGTTTCTTATATTTTCCATCAACCTTGTGTTGAAATTCACAGGTGTAAGTGTTGGATCACATTCGAAAATTCCAAATCTTCTAAGAACCTTCTTAATATAGTTAGATTGTGAAGTCACAGTACCATCATCATCTCTTATTATCTTGTTTTCATGTCAAAAATTGACTAAAGAAACCTCTTTGTGTTCTCAACACATTATAAATCAGTTTTGAAGATGAGCATATCATTAACATATAAACTACTTATCACACGTGATTCTCCATTAGTCTTAGAATAAACAACACATTTCTCCGTTACTTGATGATATTTCATGTTGAAAATCGGCTAGAGAAACCTCGTTATGTCCTCGACATAGTATAAATCAATTTTGGAGATGAGCATGTCATCAACATATAAATTGATTATCACACATGACTCTCTATTGGCCTTAGAATAGACACACATTTTCGTTATTTAATTCAAATCCATTACTAATGAGAGTTTGTCATAATTTTTTCATGCCATTGATTAGGTGCTTACTTTAATCTGTATAAAGATCTTATTAGCTTGCATAATTTCTACTTTTGGTTAGACACAACATATCCTTCTAGTTGATCTATGTAAATCTATTTTTCCAGTTGACCATTCAAGAACACAGTATTAACATCTAGATGATGCATGATTAAATTCTTTATCACAACCATCAACAACTTTATAGTTGAGATCCTTGTTATTGAAGCATAGGAATTGAAGTAGTCAAAGTCTTTCTTCTCCCTATACCCTTTAACCACTACCCGGGCTACATATTTCTCAACTGTTCTATCAGGTTTCACTTCATTTTTGAATATCAATTTACATCCAATTTATTTGCACCATTAAGGAAGATCCACCAATATCCAAGTGTTGTTAGACATTATTGAGTGCATTTTATCATCTTCCACTTCTTTCTAAAATACCGCATCATGTGATTTTATGGCTTCCTACTTGGATAGTAGACTTTCTTTTACCATGCACACAACAAAGTTAAGACCAAAGTCCTTGTTTTTTTTTCTTGTGCTCTTTTGAGGTATGAGTTGTACATCATCGATGAGAGTATCTATTTTCCTTGAAATTGGTTCATTCACCCCTACAATTTCCCAGTTCTTCTTGAATGAAAAGTTGTCCTTGAAGAATTCAACATTAGTAGACTCAACAATGGTGTGTGGAGTACGAATTTTGTAGATTAAAAATAATGTAGGCTTTGCTTGTTATTGAATATCTAATAAAGGTATAGTTTATTCCTCCTAGTCCTAGCTTAGACGTGTGTCAGTGCGACAATTTTACTTGAACAAAACAACCCAAGGTTTTGAAGTATCTTATGTTGAGCTTCCTTCATTTCTATATTTGATATAGTGTAACATCAAGTTTCTTTTGAGGAACTCAATTAAGAAGATGACAAGCTGCCATCAAAATTCACCCCATAAATTTTGGCAAGATCCTGAACTTATCAGTATTGCATTGACCACTTCTATTAGAGTGTGGTTTTTTCCTTTCAATAATTCTGTTATGCTATAGAGTGTATGGTGTTGAGGTTTCTTTGTGGATTTCACTATCTTCACAGAACTTGATGAATCCTAACTCCATATATTCTCCTTCTCTATCCAATCTCAAAACCTTGATTTATAAGTCAAGAAGATTCTCAACTTCCTCTAGGTCTTACTTTTTCAAATGCTTCATCCTTTGTCTGTAACAAAGAATACATAAGTGTATTTGGATGCCTCATTGATGAAGGTTATGAAATATTTCTTTCCTTCCTTAAAGAGTGTGTTAGTTATTTCATAAATTTTTGTGTGGATAAAATCTAGTACGTTTGATGATCTTTGCACACTCTTAAATGAATTACATGTAATGTTGTAATGCATTTGTCATTAATTGCATTTTTTAGTTTGGTAATCAACCCCTGATTTTCCATGTATTTAATTTTATTATAATGAACATGACGTAGTCTACCATGCCATAAATCAACTTAATCAAGTAAGCTGATATAGAAGGTATTCATTAATAATATTGAGCTTAAACATTCTAGAGGTGAAAAATCCCTTTTCAACAACACACCATACTTAGTGAGTACAACTTTGTCAGATTCAAACACTATCTTGAATCCTCCTAGAGGTAAATCGCAACTACAGTTTTCCTTTCTTAATTACCTTGGAGGATGATGAGTTTTTCATGAACATGTTCATGCCATCCCCTACTAGTTCATAGGAGGCAAACAAGTTTTCATTTCTACAGATGTGCTAAGTGGCACCAGTGTTAACCCACCAGTAGACTTTTTCTCCTACCACATTGCCTTTAGTGAAAATGGCTACCAAATCATCATCATGGATCCTTAACTTATTCTTGTACTTCTTTTTGTTGTTATTATTATCATCATCGTTATATTTCCTATGGCGGCAAGCTCTAGCCATGTGCCTAGGCCTTCCACAAACATAACAATTGTATTTGTTATTTCCTATCTCAAAAGACTTCTTTTTGCCTTTAACAAACTTTTTGAATTATCTCTTTTTGGGTGAGAACAAACCCTTGGATTTGGCTTTCACAACATGAGTCTTCTTAGATGGTTCAATTTTCTTTATTTTGTTTCTCGTTAGCTCTTTAACTCGCAAATGATGCATCAATATGTCAAGTGACATGTCTTCATGTTCATGCTTCAACTTTGTCTTATAGTCGTGCTAAGATATGGACACCTTTGAGATCATCATATTGACATGGAATGGAGGATCTAGAGACATCCCAGTAGAAGTGATTGCATCAACAATTGTCTAAAATTCTTTAGCTTGTTCCAAATATGACTTTCCATCAACCATCATAAATTCTCCACAGTTCTAAACATGGAATTTCTTGCTCCCTGTCTCTTCATCCTTGTAGGCAATTATTATAGCTTCCTATAATTCCCTTGCAGATTTAGTCTTTTGATGAATTGATTGAACATAATGTTAGAGAGGGTCAAGAATAAGATGACAACACTAGTAGTCATCTGGAATCCAATATTCATTGGCATAGTGGTTAGTATCTATCTAATCTTCAAATGCCTCATTAGTTCTCATTAGTAGAGGGAATGAGAGGTTATGGATAAATCAGAACATAAAACACATATTGGTTTTTCAGCTAATACTCCATCTTTTTTATCTATCTCTCAATGTTTTCTCCATTGAACCAGACTGTTTCATAATGGAACATATTGAGTTGACTCATAGGAGTAAACATATCTTTAAATATATATATTTTATGTTCATGGAGAAAATAACAATAATGGAATAAAATGAGAATATATTCTTCTTAGTTGTGAATGAGAATCGGTTGTGGAGTACAATTTAGTTGCAAAAATTAATTCAATCATAGGTGTGAGGTTCAGTCATGAATGACTTCGTCAATCATGGACCACTCAAATGGCTGTGGGCTACTAGTTAGTCATGGACATCACTTCAGTCACAATACTCTAGTTAGTCGCAGAAAACAAATTTAGTCGTGGTGCAAACAACAAGTCATGATTTTCTAGTTTTTTTTCTTCAAATTTCTCGTCTTCTTTAAGTCTAGGGTTAAGTTAATCGATTCATCTGAGCATAAAAGGTGTCATTTTCAAGTTTCTTGAAGATAGTTAAGGCTTCCTACAAGGGATTGCGGCCAAACAAACTCTGGAATACAATATAGCTTAGGTAGAACCCTTGTCTCTCTATGGATTTGCAATCTCCAGCAAAGACAATTGAAATCTCACTGTGTTCTTAAATCCCATAAGTCTTAGGATTTAGTTTTATAGAAAATCCAGTAGCATGACGACGTTATGAAGCAATTTTCTCAAACATGGTTCCATCAAGAGGTTAGGGTGTGTTCTCTTGAAGAGAATACCAAATCTCAAGAGGATGATACCCAAATGAATCAATCTATCTCTCTCAATAGAGAATAAAGATTCAAGATAGTCTTGGTCTCAAAAACTTACGACTATGTTCTTTTCAAGGAAGAGAACCGAGTTCAAGAACTAAATAAAAATAGAGAGAGAGAGAGAGAGGATGATGTTCACAGTAGAACAAATCCTCTTCTTCTTGTTCACCAGAGATGATCTTTAGAAAACCCACAACGGCAACCGCTCCTTTCTATTGGAAAAGCCTAAAATTAAACTCATAGCTCCCATGGTCATCCCTTTACATGTGGGAGTGGTTAGTTGCTATTCCCCACTTTGCTAATGCCTTATGGATGCTCTATTTCATTTTTAGTAAACAAGACATTTGTAGGCACTAAATTTTGAAATATTTCAACAAAGTTTATTTAATGTTTAGGCTAATCCTATTAAAAGGATTGTACCTTGATCCAACTCTCACCCAGAGAGCACTTGAGATCCTATTTAGCAGAAGCTCGTGTAGTGATCACCAAGGGATGAAACAAGGCATTACATTTGAATTTATGTCTTTTTGGACAACTTTTTGACACTTTAAACCCTATAAACACCACACAATAGCCTATTGTGATTGTTAGTTGTGCTTCTGTTACAAAAGATCTCAGAATCCCCACAAAGAGATCCAAAGTTTGTCTTCACAATCACTCTCATAGGCCTGTTAAGGTCAACATTCGAGTAACTTGTGCCATTGATGCTTGACTTCTAGCAACGGTTAAAGAATTATGGTTGTGTTAAGGTGTGAGTTTACAAGCCTGTCTTTCTTGGTCTAGTTTACAAGTTACCTTGTAAAAACTAAAACTAAGGTTAACTAAAAGGGATAGAGCAAAGTTTTCCTTGAATTAGCATCTCCTCATCCATTGAAAATTTAAAAAAAAAAAAACAAAAAATCCTATGTGTGCATGTGTGTAAGTGTAATCATTGGATAATTTAAATTCCTTATACAACTAATATACCTGCAAGCCAAACAATTAGATTAACATTTATGTTGGACTAGGGCAAAGAAACCAACATAGCCGAACCTTTCCATTTTGTTTAATGAACATGGTGTAATTCCAACCACATGGTGTAATGCCACTAAGTGTATAACTTGGTGTAATTCCAACCATAGGTCTGGCCTGGGAATTGGTAGGATGTGGTTTGGGTTGGCCCAAAACTACTACATTCATGCTAAATTTAGCTTAGGTTTTTGTGTTGGGGAAAAAGACCATGACCCAACTAAAGCCTAGCTAGTGATAGTCCAACTCACTGAAATTAACACAAAATTCGCATATGCTTTCATGTTTTCCCCCAAAAGGATTAAGTAGATCTCATAAAACTCTTAAGATAGGGAAGGCTTCAAGACTACTAAATTGTTTCCTGATAAAGGTATGGAAATGTAAGAGAGACAATGATTTATCTTGGTTGTTAAGTTATTTACTAAGATCATAAACATTGTATGTGATACCTATTTACAAGAACAAATGTGATCATATTACATTTTCTGACCGTTAATAGTGATCTTGCCCTAATCCTTTTAAATATGGAGAAGTTTATTGGAAAGAAAAGACCTCCATTTAGGCTTGAGGCTATGTGGCTTTCTCATGAACTGTTCAAGGAAGTTGCAGACTCAACTTGTAATTCTAAGTCCAATGGTCCAATTACCAAAAAAATTGCATAATTTCAAAAAAGGGATTAGAAGATGAAGTAAGCAATATTTCAGCAATACTCTGAGTTGAAACAAATAATCAATAGATTAAAAGAAATCTAGTTAGACACTCCTTCAAAATCACAGTTGTAGGAGAAAAATGAATTGACTACGAAGTATAATGAACTACTAAAAAGAGAGGAGCTTTATTGGCATCAAAGATCTAGAATTGCATTAATTAAAGAGGGTGACCAGGATATAGGCTTCTTTCATATTTTGACTATGAATAGAAAACGTAGAAACAAAATTACTAGCATTAAGCTACCTTCTATTTCTTGGACATCTGATGCCAAAAAAAAAAAATTGAAATGCTTTTCTCAATATTTCAGAGGGATATTCTCTTCGACAAGCCCTGAAAATGGGCTAGCTGATATTATTTTTATAGATAACCTAATTACTTTGGTAGAAAATGAGACTCTAAGTTCAATTCCTTATGAGGATGAAATAAGAGAAGTGGTGAATTTCATAGGACCTCTCAAATCTTCTGGCCCAGATGAAGTTCAAATAATATTTTATCAAAAGTTTTGGGTTTTTGTTTATGTAGTTTGACTCAATTTGTGTAGCTTTACCCATACACTCAATGTTTTCAAATTGGTACTTCAATATTGTGTGGCACATTTGGAAGGAAAGGAATAATAGGCTGTTAGCAAACAAAACTTTATCAGCTGAAAGTGTGATATCTAATGCAATAAAGATGGTAAATGAATATCAAGGAGGAAATGTATTGGGGGTATCTACAGAAAACTCAAACATCAATCTTAATTCCCAACTTATACCTCAAGATTGTTGGATTCTTCCTCCCACTGATAATAAAAGTAAATGTTGATGGAGCTACAAGCCACTCAGGTGCAACCGCAACACTTGTTTGCAACTATAAAGGAGAATTCCTGGGAGGTCGATTCAAAGCTTTTTAGGGATGCAATATTGTGGAAGAAGCCGAAGCTTGGAGTTTCATTATGAGATTTCAATTGGTAAAATAATTATTTTCTTAGAAAATCGTTCTTGAAGGAGATTGTCTTTCAATTGTCATTCTCATTCAGGAGGATGACAAGTCTCCGTATCAAAGCAATAATCTAAGATTGTAGGGGAATTCTGAAGAGTTCCATGAATATTCAAATATCATATGTTCCTCAGGCCAACAACAAAGCTGCTTATTGCATGGTAGCTATCGCGGCAAGGGACCATTTAACTTAAGACTATAACACTTCTCATGTTGTGGGTGAATTAGCTTTAATTATTGATTCTGAAGCATTTAATCAGTCATTTTCCATGGTTGAATGAATTCCATGAGCCTATTCTCTTTACAAGAGAGAGAGAGATCTAGAGAGAGAGAAAAGAAGAAAAGAACAAAGGTGATATTCAAAGCATAAGAAATTCTCATGGGACCAATCATGATAGGTCTACACAATCCATTATGACATCTATAGGTTTGTTTAACCACCAAGAAAGCATGTACAATGCTTTATGAACATAAAGAGACCTAGCGCACCTAAAGGTATATAAGATATTGAAATAAGGTAACACTTATAATGTTGTATGAATGTAACGAATCACCCACAAAATGTACAAGCTTGTGCGACCATAAAACAAATGCCTAGAGTGCATTTTAGCTATGAAACATTAAGAAAATCAGCTGCATGAGAGATGAAATTAAGCTTCTATTCAAATTACCAGATTTATTCAAGCGTATTAACCTATGATTAAACATTGCAATTCTCCATTTCTATATGTGTGTTTCTAATGATTTTTTTTACCCAATAACATTGATACAATCCTTATGATTGTATAAAAAAACAAAAAAGAAAAAAAAAAAGAATTTAAAAGAGAAGGCTGTTTTGAGGTGCCCAAGCCTCCAAATTCACTTAGAACATTCATTATTCAAATTTATTGCTTCTTACGAAGTATTACAATTTATTAACATTGGAAAATATGAAAATAAATCAAATATGATATGCCAACCATGGATGGAGGGGAAATCATGAAGGGTCAAGGTGGTAGTGAGTTGTAGTTGACGATTATGGAAGATATGTGCTAGTTGAAGCAATTTAGGGAACTTTAAGTTGTCAATGATGATTATTGAAGAATTTTAGGGAACTCTGAGTTAAAGGTAACAATTATGGAAAATTTGTGCAAATCATTTTTTTACAACACCAACAGACAACCACAATGGTTGTTATATAATACATATAAGATAAATTAGAATCCTAAAGGTTTGTTCCTATGAAAGAAGAATAAAAGAAGATGAAAGAAAATGATAGAGAAGAAAGTAGTAGATATGCATGAGAATCTACTCCCAAAATCATATCACGAGTAGTATTTTTAAGAGAACAAAATAAGGCAAGAAAAGATAATGAATTGAGAAGATTATCTCTCTCTCTCTCTCTCTCTCTCTCACTCTCTCTCTCTCTCCCCTTTGTTTCTCTTTGCTCTTCACTTATTCTTTTTCTTTGAAAGGACACTACATAGTGTTGGTAGAAATCTTGGTGCATGGGCATGCCAGTGCCATGTGGGCACAAAATTCTTTCTCACCATTGACCCTAGGTGCCAAGTTAGACCGTGAGATTGATTGTTGTTTTTGGCCGTCTGATTAACCACTAAATCAAGAGAGATCAAATAATTATGAGGGGGAGGGTTCTTCCCTTTATGAGTTCTCTTGCCTCTAGATCGAGGACTTGAAAACCAGAATATCGTGACAACGACAAAAAATTAAAATTTATTAAACTAATACTTTATTTGCGAAACAAAGAACTTATTACATTTTTAAAACATCAACATAAATATTAATGATAATGGTGTTGCAATTCGACACCATAATAGTGTTGATATAATCTGTTACATTGGTGGTGCTGCTAAAGAAACCTGAGATCGTAATGTTGGTGTTGTAGAAACCCGATGTACTGATATTCTATTGTAAACATGGTAGATGATAGTGATGGTGTTGTTGCTATAACCGCAGGGTGGTGGAGATGTTGTTGTCTATAGAAATGGTGGTGGATGATGGATGGTTATAGAATATGGTGATGGTGCAACCTATGGAGGAATTAAGTTAACTCGAAAGGATGGAAGGGTGATGGTGTACCTATGAAGGAATTGAATCAAACTCTAAGGGATAGAAGTGTTAAAATCCATAGAGGAATTAAATCAACTATAGTAGGATTTCTTATAGGAGGAAACTAACTATGATAAGAGTATCCCATGACAGGGGAATTAAATCAACTCTAGTAGGATTCCCTATAGAAGGAAACTAGACTAAACTATGATAAAAGTTTCCTATGGGGAGAGAGGTAAAAAAGCAACATTGAGATGTGTTTGAGTTTTGTCTCTTTTCTCTATGTTTTGTTGGTATTTATAAACATAAGGAGCAATTGCATTCTGTCATCAGTTACTGCCACATGTCCTATGATTGCAAAATCAATTAGTTGTCGAAACTATCTCTTAAATGCTCCTTTTGCAGTCTGTCCCAATAACTCAAACTAACTTCTCTTTGATTTTTTTAAATGTCCTTTTGCTACTTGTTAAGGTAACTATTGTTTCACATTTCCTTTAATGTAACCCTACCACTTGTTTGAGTAATTACTGTCTCAAATTTCTTCCAATATATATATAATTTTTTCACCTATTTTATAATTGGTCTCTTTGAATTTTCAATTTCCACCAATCATATTCCGCCATCTGTTCTTATAGTTGATGTCGGACTTTCAGTAATGATATTTTGTGATATGTTCTTGTAACTGATGTCGGATTTCTACCAATGATATTTCACGATTTTTTCTTGGTGTTAATATTTTAGAGTAAACAATCTATATTGGGGTTTGGCAACAAATGATGGTTTGCCATCTGTCCCACATATTAAAATTTCAAATCATGGCACCTCAAATGTTCATTTTATGCCATAAGTCTTAATCTCAACTATTTGATCAGATAGTGAAAATTTTGGTGTCGACATATAAGAAGTGGAAAGGTCTCCTTACCTTAATGTACAAGTTAAAAAAATAACAATGATCCCTCTTATTGACACTAGAGAGAACTATGGATGAATATAAAAGAACAAATCCCACATCAATAGAGGAATAGCTTTGTGTTGCCTATTTATTGAAATAAGAGAGATACTTACAATTACACCATATTAGTAGAAATTGTGGTTACGTGGGCATGCCAGTGTCACGTGGGCACTAATATCTTTCTTACCTTTGACCCTAGGCACTAAGTCAGACTACGAGGCCAATAACTATTCTCAGTAGTCTGATTACCAGCCAAATCAAGAGATTAGGCATTTATGAGGGGGATAATTCTTTTCTGCCTCAAGAATAAGGACTTTAGGACTAAAAAATGGTCTTACATAGTGTGCAGAAAATGAAAATAAGATATGGCCTGATTGAGATACTAGAGTACTTACATTGTTCTAGACAAAACAAATCATACAATCAAATGGAATGCAAAGCTTACATTAATGCTAACGCGTTAGTTGTCTTAGAGAACCATTGAACAAAAGCATCAGTAAATTAACAGATGAATACTCTAGCAAGGTTGAATAATATCACTAAGCCTATGGTAGAAATACTCCAAGATATGAGGGACCGTAAAAGAGAATGTTGTCTAATTGAAATAAAATAGTTGTAAAGTTGAGTTGTGTTGGTTGTGGTAAGGCTTTTTCAATAATGACTTGATCTCCTATTCATAGATGTTAATGGAAGTTATGCTTCTAATTTCAATTTGTTCTAGGCATCACTCTTATTCTTTGCCATCAGTCCCATGTTCCAACTTTCTTTAATTATGCTCTTGTATAAACCACTTTCTTTAGTTATGTTGATTTGGCTTCCTTTTTCTAGCCACATGTTCCATGTTTTCTATAACTTCCATCATCTAGAATAGCTATAGTTGATTTCCACCATGTGTATTTGTAACCAATCTGGATCATTATTCGTATCTATCAGACAATGTGTTCTTTTCTATATGTTCCACATGGCAGAACATGATCTTCCTTGTATTCATAAAATGCCACATGTTTTTCAAGTAACCACTTATTCTTATCCTTTCATTCTAGAATTGGTTTATTTAATCACCGCCATCTGCAATGTGTCCCCACATTTTAACTATGTATTTCTATGGTGGAATTTTTTTCCATCCGCACGTGTCACACATTCTAACAACGTTCTTCCATGGTGGAAATTTTCTTCATCTGCCACATGTCCTAAATTCTAACATTGTTCTTCGGTGGTGAAAATGTTCCCCAAACTATGGTAGATAATTTTCTTTCGATAGAAAATTTTGTTCCTTTAACTATTTTTGTTCCTTTAATCATGGTGGATAATGTTCTTTAACCAATTTTCAATCAGATGGTTAACGTTTGGTCATTTTACTACTTTTGGCCACGAGAATGATGGCCAGTTGAGATGACCCATTTTCTTTTGTGAAGGACCAATTTTCCTTCTTATGATGGATGTTGATCATATTGACATTTTCATGATCAAAATTAACATATTTATAATGAAAAAAAATCAATGAATTAGTCAATCATGACGCTTCAAGTTGTGCTACATGTCATAATCTTATCCATCCATTCAGACGGTGGGGATTTTGGCATTAACACTACTTATTATACGATCAAGCTAAGGAGTTATATGATGTAACTTTTAGAGAGAGTGATTTTGTACACAAATTCAATTTGGGTTTACAACAAGGAGATTAATGAACAAAGTTATTTCCTAACTTTGGTGATTGGTAGAAAAGTTAAAAAAGAAGAAGAAAGATCTTCACATTGTTTTTATTTGATTAAAGAAAGAAAGTGCCACTAAAGGGGAAAGGATCTTCAATAGTTTAAGAACCTAGCAACAACTATGGAGGTGTTCAATGCACGCCACATCAACGAAAAAAATTTAAAACCTTAGCTAATGTGGTGTGTATTGAACACCACCGACAATTGCCATCAAGGTTTTTTAACTGAAAGGGTCCATTGCCCCTCTAAAGAGATCATTTGGTGGGTCCTACAAAAGAAAGTGACACTAGAGTTTCCCATGACACTTTTGAAGATTCAACTTTAATAGAACATTGACTTGCTTAATAAGCAATTTTGAGGTAACTTCTTAATTAATTCTATAATAACTCTATGCGAATTGGTTGCAATCTATACACCATTGAAAATATTTGAGTCTAGTTTCCAATGCATCAAATGGTGTGCAATTTGGAGTCTTCTAAAGGAAGTTATGGACAATTTCCTATAGGGTGTTTGAGCTAACTGTGAGCAACCCAAAGCTACAAGTTTGAAGTTTCTTGTGACTTTTCCAATTCTCAGATTTTTCTTTATGAGTATAGCTAGTTGTGTTTTGAAAATTTGGTCAAAAGACTTAGGTAATTGAGTCTTGGAACTCTAAGTTGTTATTTTGAAAATGTAAGAAGTTATTGAGAGTGTTTACTCTACTTGAAGGGTTGTTCCAAGATTAATCTTATATATATATATATATAAGCCCATGGTTGTGTATGGATTTTGCAAATAATTTGATATTTTGAATGTGATCAGCTTTTACTTTTGAGAAGAAGGATTTCTTCAATAACTTTTATCCTTTCAGTAGATTTCTAATTGGTGGTGAGTTTGCTCTGTATCTCTACAGTGGATTCCATTGAGTGGTAAATATATCTACCATTTACTTTATATCCCTTGGGTGGTGAGCTTCTTTATTAGTTGAGTGTATTCTTGTGCTATCTAGTATCAAAAAAGGGATCTTAAAAATAAATATATTTATATAGTTAAAGATATTCTTGATAGAGAGTACATAATTAAGGATATACATGGTAGAGCGGTTACTATAATTAGATTGATTTAGGGAAGGAAACAAATTTTCAATCACTGATTTACATTGGAATTGGCATTGAACCTGTATCCTTGGTCATGAGGGAGGTACCATAATGTATGTATTTTACTGGTGACAGTTTTCACTGACTAGACTAGAGATGGGGACAATGCCATGTTACAATTATGGAGTGATGTTTTAGAATCAAATAGTTTATTGATAAACGAGACTAAAATAGAACATAGGGAGTTCAATTTGATAAAATAAGAGTAAAAGGATTGATGACTAGATGATATCCTAGAGCAACCAGTTTCATAATCTTTAGTCGATTAATCCATGAGGAGATATTGTAGAGGATGCTGTCCATAAGATTAGAGAGGATGTTGTGTCCATGGATAAGAGTGGGTTAGAGGAAATAGGGATGTACTTATGAAATTTTCATAAGACCAACCATGCTCTATGGAATAGAAGGTTGGACAGTCCAGAAATACACATGCATAGAATACGTATGGTTGAAACAAATGGATGAGTAGGAATAGAAAGGATGAAAAAATATGAATACATTAAGGGGTAACACCAATAGGTGACAAGATGAAGAAAGTCAACAAAGACGGTATAAAGTAAATACATTAGTGAGAAGGATTGATGCACAAAAATGCCTTGTGATCTAACCAAAGTGGAAGTGCTGAATAGCATTCGTTTAACTGACCTCAAGCTGCTGAGACGAGGCCTTGTTGACTTGAGTTGAAAAGATGATGTTATGATCTGCACCAAGATTTTGGTGAATCTTGTGTAATCAAAACAGGAAACTTAAGAGTGATATGTGAAAAGCAAGGTAAGAACCATCACAAATATAACATTGTACAAAATGTCGAAAGTAGTTTTAATGGGTTAGTAAACAAGTTGGGTTCATACAGGTCCAACAAGGCGTGTCCAAATCCAGCCCATAAGCTTCGTAACAGTCTTAAGCCCAGCCCAGACGCATTATGGAATAGAAGACAAGGGCCCAGTTTCATCCAGGAAAATAATTTTGCTGGTCCAAACACGGCGAGGCTT
>JAOXJP010084346.1:0-14883 GCA_025762735.1 Platanus orientalis | reverse complement strand
ATATATATATATATAGTGTCTAATGACTTTAAAATTGCTTCCAAATCGCACCTTACTCACCTCCCAATCGCTTCTCAATCACTTCATACTCACTCTCCCGTTGCTTCTCACTTCTCGCCTTTCGCTTCTCAACTTGGTTTGACAACTGCTGGCTTGACTCAGTTTGACCTCTTATTCTTTGCCATCTCAGCACATCATCCTGATCTCAACCAGGAAATGGCTGACACCATTGCTAGCTAGCTACTGGAAAAGGATATCAGATCCAAACAAGACTAGAGTGTTTATGTCTGTCTGCTTGAGGACATATAAGATCTACCCTATGATGATCCAAACAATGCCAGAATCTGGCAATTCAAAGGCATCTTTGCCTGAGCATAAATTGTTCCTTGGAATCACCTCGATTGTGATTCCTCACTCCAGTTCACCTATGCCTAAGATCTTATGGATGTAGGGTCATTTCGAGGCATCTTCAATCCCACGAAATCATGTTTTGAATCTCCTTCCCATTTGAGTCTCATGTCAAAATCAGTTAGTGAATAATAACGGTGGCCTGTTCACTCGATTTTTTTAAATAACTCCTCTCTCAATTTGAGTTAGATCTTTTTCTTTTTTCCTTTCTAACAGATACAGCAAATTTTATTCAACAAGAAAGGAGAACAAAGAAGACAAGAATTCGCAGGGCTGGTGAATAAGAACAAAACAAGACTACACAATTTCACTTCACATAGCATTCCAAATCATCTCCCTGAAATCGGCGAGTGTGGAAACCTAATACAAAAGGAGATTATAAACTCTAGAATGAAGATTGTCTTGCAAAGAGAACTTATCTTCAAAGGTTCTTTTATTCCTATCTTTCCAAATGCTCCAGACAACTAACACCAAATAACCTGAAGGATGCCCACCAAATTACTTATACACCGCCTGGAGATTAGATCTCTGAACTTGTTTGGGAATGACCAAGATATTCTGAGATGAGAGAGAAGAAATCCCAAAATTTACGCCCCATCATATAGTGAATAAAGAGGGGGTCCACCGATACATTCTCCCTCATACACATCACAAACCTATTTGCCGAATTCCATCTTCTACACTTTAAGGCTCCGTCTGTTTCACAAGAACTGTCCAGAAAAGGAAAGCAATGGAAAAAGTCCTAGGATTCTGACTCACTAGGAAAAGAAATCAAAGTATTATTTTCTTTCCAACTACTGTCTGATACCACATGGATTCCTACACGATATTTTCTCAAATTTTCCTTTTCCATGCGTCTGATTAACTGGAAAGACATCAAAAAAATAGGACCCCATCCACCAAGAGGTTACCAAATAATATGCCCCATTTAAATAAATATAATACCCGTTCTACAAAGGTGTTGCAAGTATGCAATATACAAGGTTAGCACACTGCCATCTGTCAAAATGAGAAACTTCAAGAGGAATTTATATCAATCCAACCCAATCTGATCTTCTCCTTACCAAAAAAAAAAAAAAACCAAAATGATCCAATGATGGATCAGCTCTAAATCCCGTTAGTTTGTTTGAGTCTAACATCATCTAATCCAATTCATTACATTGACAACCAATCTATCTCTACTCCTGATCAGCAGTAAATAAATATTCTTCTACTACCCCTTGCATCTCCAACAAAGCATTTAGTGGTGGACAAAATGGGAGGAATTTGGGGGTGACTATTCTAAATGTGAGGGTGCTGTTGGAGGGAGAAATGTTCCTTCAGAAGACGGGGTTGGGCATGTAACAGAGGAGAAGGTTGATCTGATCTCAAATGAAGCCTGCTTTATGGGAGAGGTCTAACCCTAGCCTCACCTCCAACTGTTGAACCAAACCATTAACGGCGATATGAGCATGAGAATCAAACTGAAATAGCAGGGACTCCATGGCATTTGCTATTTCTTGGTCAAACACCATTAATAAGATTGAAGCTTCATATAATAACAGAAAAATAAAAAACACCACTCAATGACCAGTGAAGAACAGAGGAGAAAATCGCAAAAATACCCTAAATATTTTTTTTTAAATGGGGAAAATGGTAGTATCAAGGTCTGCAGAGGTGAAGAACTTGGACAAGATGACAATGGCATCATGAACACACCCTGTAAACAACCTAACCCCAACCCAGCGTAAAAAAAAAAAAAAGAAGAAGAAGAGGGTTAGCATATGACAAATCTTGTTGTTTGATGGCCAAAAACAAAGATACCAGTCGACTGTTGTCTTGACCGTTGAGGCATTCCGCTGGAATGCAACCAAATTCTGACTAAATTAGTCGGAAAGAGAAAAGGCATATAAAAGGAGCTCTTGAGGGCCTGGACAGAAAGTGCAAGGATTGAGTCTGGTTTTCTTGGTGGTTTTCCCACTTCATCAAACAGCAGGAAAAAGGTATTTTGCAGGGAAAAAAAACAACAGAATCCGCCAGAAAGCTAAACCATTACAGTGAAACAGACAGGGCCTAAGTGAATGGGGGTTAGAATCTTATTCAAGTAAGAGTTTTAAATAGATAAATTAACCCTTGAGGGAATCCTCCAAATGCAAATGCCCTAATGAGGAAAAGAAGAACTCGAAATGTTTCCCAATCCCAGGTATATATATTTGGTAGAAAATCTACCTTTTTTTATTGATACTCAACACCCAACTATCCCTCTCTAAAAGATTCAATCTAAACTCCTCTAAGCGATTCAATAACCTTATCCAATCCTCCAATTCTCAATCATTCAATTTCTTCTCAAAACTGGAACCCACACTCCTCCCCTTTCCTAACATAGCCATACTATGAATTCTAATCCTCCTAGTCCTGAGCCCTCTATCATCCTTGATCTTTCTCTGTTGGCATGTTGTGCAGATTATTGCAACTCTAGTGTCCAGTCGGAGCCCATTTTAAGCCAAACAGCCACTCTATTTGCTTTGGTATATTTTTCTTTGATTCCTTGAGTTTTTCTTACCCTATTAGGGTCTCTAGCATACTCTCTGGCTCTTCTCATGCTCGTTCAAACCTTGACACACTCAGTTTGAGCATTTTGAAGCTATATTTGGTTTCTTTTATCTGGCCTTTTCCCCCATAGCAACCTGCTCAAGTCACAACTATTTTCCTAATATAGAAATTTTGCTCTCTGGAGCGAGCAACTATGTCATGTGGTCCATCAACTCTAAACACACATCTCATGGGAAGTGACTTGTGGGCCCCATTGACGACTCAGATTCACTGCATGTCTTTCTGCATCAAATGGAGACTCTTCTGAGGTTCAGGCTCTTCTTTCGCCTCTTCAAACTCTAGTGCTGAATAGTAATGAGTGGATTAGCAGAGTCAGTCCAACATCATTGCCTCTGTTGGGCCTTCCTTTGCTTTAGATCTCTTACTTCCTGACAGCTTGCAAGATTTGGGACTACTTGGCTGGCTTCTTAGCACAATCCAGTGCAGTTCATGCATATCAGGTGCTTAGTTAGCATCACTCTGCTCATCAGGTTGAGTGAACCATTCAGGAGTACTACACTCTTATATTTGAATACTGGGAGGACCATATTGTCATGGAGTTACCTTTTCAGATGCAGGAAACCAACCTGGGAGAAGTCTGCATAATGTCCAATACTGCAGCCAGAACTCCAAACCACCCATAGTCTTGTATGTTGCAATTATGAGACACGGACATTGGGTCTTATCCATGAAAAATATATAAAAGATGGCCAAGGTGACAAAGCGCTCTTTGCATGATAGCATGTATCAGGATCCATAAAATAAAAAAAAAGGATCCAACAATCAAAGCACGTTCCAGAGCACAAGTGCCACACACGGTGGTGAAAATAAGGGCAGGACGCCCATGTAACAAGGCCAAACCAATAACGCCACTACCTTGCTATCCCATGATAACTGACTGGGTCATCCTGAATGTCTAAGTAGACGTACATGTACCTATTCCAGACCACATTGTATGAGTGTATCTCCTCCTCCCAATGGTCCTCAATATTGGTTGTGACCAACAATGTACCAAGATTGTAAACACGCCCCCCCCCCCCCTCCAGGGCCTTAAAAAATTGCGGATCATGGAATTAATAAATAACTTAATTCACACAGTAAAATTATCAAACATATGGTGAGCCTACTTGTGATGAAGTAGATTAAGAATCCCAACGTACATTATAAGTGAGAAAATAAACAAATTACAGACCTGGTAGCAAGTAACAGGAATTTCGACACCGGTTCGAATCTGGCCATTCTCAACAGTCTGCAACTCCGTCAAATTTAATCTCCCACGCCTGATAACACCTCTCCGTATGGACCGAAACCCTGGTGGAAAAATTCCGGGAGGAATACCAGAGATGGGCCTTCCAGTTCCCGAAAGAGAAACCGCAACACCTAAAGTCGAATTTCTTTGCTCATCCAAGACAACATTCCGACAAGTACACCAAGCAGGGAAGCTCAGCATCAAATGAGGCAATGCCATGTCAAAAAACGAAACCCTAAACTACTACTTCTTTTCATTCTACACTAGATTCTACCATCCATTAATAACATAACACTCGTCCGTCCGTCTCTCTCAGACCCAGAAATGAACAACGGAACGGAGTAAAGATATAAAATGAATATTCGCTTGGACCAGCATTTTTTAGATGAAATCGTTCTACACTACTTACTACAAAGGATTTGGGGGGTGGGGGGTGGGGGGTGGGGGGTGTGGTGTTCCAAAAGAGAGGAACCAAAATATTTGAAAAATAAATTAAATACAATAACATAAATAAATTAAAAATTAAAAAAAAAAAAAAAAGGCTCTATTTATCTATCTTCTATTTTTCGTGTTATTCAAGAACCGCCGTTACTCTCCCTTTGGAAAGGAGGAAGCATCTCCATATGCTTTTACTTTGATAGCCGAAAAAGAGGAATAAAAAAAGGGAAAAGATGTTCTGTGATAGTGTCCAGGAAACCAGGGGACATCATATGGAATAAAATGGGTAGTTGATGCATTTTTCTGAATATGGAATATACATTTTATTCCATATGATGGCCTATCGTGTCCTATACACCATCCTAGACACCAAATCCTGCACAGAACATCCTTTCCAAAACATAAGGGACTTATGAATAATTAATTTAAGTGGGACCCACCTAAAGTGATGGTTAGGGCATGAACGGGTCGGATATAATCACTAGGCCTCAACTCGATCCGAATCTGACAACTGTGGATTTCAATAATTATGTCCGATCAAAAGAGAACTGCAATCCAGCCCACTTTTTTAATTCAATGGTGGGTCCCGACTCCCAACTAATGCAAGCAACATGTGTTCACTGCTTATAGCTCTTTTTTCTGTTTTTTTTTTTTTTTTTTTGGATAAATTAAGGCATTTAATTACAATTTTACGGAAACTAGCTACAAGCAAGTCAAAGTTGGGAGAGCCAACAAAGTCAGCTTGATATCGTCTGCGACACCTCCCTCTGCGACGCTCGAGGGCCAAGGTAGAGGGGGGAATCAATTCACTTTTGGAGATGTCACTTCACCCCCAAAAAGTGAATTGATTCTCCCCCTTTGTCTCGGCTCCTGAGCGTCGTAGAGGGGGGGGCGGCAGAGACGATATCTCTCCAACAAAGTCAGAGGTGAGCAGCCTAGTTCGAAGTCCTGGCCACGTGCATTGCCCAAACCTAGGAAAAAGAGGTTATATAGCGCTTACAAGCACACTCAGACTCTCAGGTATGTCTTCATTTTAGCCAGCTGTTAGATTATGATCATATAATGATCTAACAGAGGCCACTTAAAGTTGGAGTCAAAAATCTTTTGAGAGTAGGAGTTGATGAACGAGATGACTCCAAGGATAAATAAGATTAAAGAAAAATAAGAGAGAGACAAAGGAGCAGTCGCGAGTGGAGTTCTTAAGTTAAGTTTTCTTCAAGGGTTTGAGACAAAGAGGGTGTACAAGAGGAAACGGTATGAGTCTTTGGATTTCATAAAAGATATTTATTTATACGAATTTCGCATTCTCATAGTAAAAAAAGATTTGATTCTCTCCCATAGACAAAAGCACATTGCTTGTGTGATTCTTGATTTCTTTATTGTTGTTTTATTGTTTATTGCATAAATCATGAGTTGTTTAGACCCGTATCTTGTCATATGAAATTTCATGATTGTTTTTGTTACACCATCAATTAGTATTATAGTTAAATTCGTGTTTGAAAGGAAGAGGAAGAAACCAGTGAATACAAATATTTTTTTATTCAAAAATTTTTTTTTCTAATATTTTTAGTTGATTCACGATGACAATAAAGGCTTCCATCAATCAGTTCTCTTTAGAGAAATTTGATGGAAATGATAATTTCACTCTGATAGAAGGATGAAGGGATGTGTTAGTATAACAGAGTTTGTACAAGGCGTTGCATGAAACGAAAGGCAAGTCCAATAAGATGAAGGATGATGAGTGGCAAGACATAAAGACGAAGACAATTAACATAATTCATATATGTCCTGCGAATAACTTATTGTTTAATGTTATGGGTGAGGATTCACACTGGTTTTATGGGAGAAGTTGGAGAAACTCTACATGGAAAATAGTCTCATCAACGAGTTATGGAACACCCCACATATGTTAACATGTACTTTATATGATCGTAGATATATAATTGATAATTAATTATTTTGGTACTTTAAGTTTTTTTAGTGATATTTTGACACACATAAGTTAGTGAGAAAATTAGATTAAGCATATGCAAGAAAAGGAACAAGTCATGAACATAAGAGATAATCTCAAACAATAATTTGGGATAACTTTAGAACTACATCTAAAATAAAATCATAAGAATTTAATTACAGACTATACACCATTAGAAATCTCTATGAGTCTACTTTTCAACATAACAAACGGTGTGCGATTTGGAGTTTCCTAGAGAAAGGTATGATAATTGTCGTACAAGGTGTTTAAGCTGGGAACAATCTAGAAAGTTTGAAAAGGAAACTTGAGTGCTCTAAATATTTCAGTATTCGGGAAATTCACAATTCAAGCGCTCAAAGGAAAGTTTTAGTGCTCGAAAAAGGAAATTCAAGAGCTAGAAACAGGATTTTGAGTGCTTGAATGAAAGTTTAATCACCTGAATCGTGTAAACATAATTTTTTAAAAATTGAAAACTTACGATTTTGAACCAACTAAAACTTCTAAATTTTTAAGACTTATATAAAACCTGTATAAACAATAGAATTCGTCCAAATTTGATACATAAACACAAATAAAGAGGAAAGCTAGGTTTTGAATGATTTTTTTGTGAAGAACTTGGATTTTAAGAATGATTTTTTATTTCGAATTCACAAGTAAGTAATCATATATGTCATACTTTGTTTTTAAATCTCTTAGGTTCTTAGAAGCTTAAAATAATGTTTGTTAGAAATCATATACGTCATGCATCATTTTTTAATTCTTTTAGATTCTTATAATGATTGTAATCATGTTTTGTAAGTAATATATATATATATATATTATGCTTTATTTTTTAATCTCTTAGGCTCTTAGAACACTTAAAATCATGTTTTGAAAGTAATCATATGTATCATGTTATGTTTTTGGATTCTATTAGGTTTTTAGAATGTTTGTTTTGAAAATGACTAACATTTTATAAGTAAATATGTATACCATAAGTTCATAGATTCATTTTTAATCCATGTTTTGTATCGAATTAAATGTTTTACTATGGTTGTTTTGATGTAAATTTTAGATTGAACTATATTAAGAAAAGTTAGGGTTTTAAAACGAATTTTCAACAAGGGATTTTCATTGGAACATGTTTTGAATGAATTATTTAAATGATTTTAAGCTATCAAGAATTTGTTCTAAGGTTTTCTTTAGTGATTTTGTGTTCTAAGTTTTATGTTTTTGGAAAGAGCTTTTTCATCAAGGTTAAGTAAATCTCATATTCTTAAGAGATATTCTGCAAAGAATCATTGGATTTAATTTCTAGAATAGTGTTTGAATTTATTCTATGAAATTTGTGGCTTTATGTGCCTTAGGTGGATGAAACATCTTGATTTTAGTTTTATTTCAAAGTGATATTAATTGCTATAAATTATGTACATTTGTTTTTAGTTTTGTGCAAAGAAATATGACTTAACATACCTTGATATTTTTAAGTATTGATACAAAAGCAAAATTGTTTAAAAGTATTATATGTTTTCATTATGTTCTAAACAAGCTAGGAGACCCCTTTGTAATTTGTACATGATATATATGTTTAGATGTACATTTAATTATAGGGAAAATTATCCTGTGTGCATATAGTTAAGAGAGGAGCTATCCCACATGAAATTAATCATGAAATGAGTTATCCCACGTGCATTTAGTTTTAGGAGGCGATATCCTGCATATGTAAATGGTTTGGAAGAAATTATTTTGCATTGTCCTTATTCTTGGGGATATGATATAATGATATTGTATTAACATCAGCCCCACCATTAGGTGGAAGTGTTTGTGCCCTCTCACCGGGATTCTCATAAGTGTGATTAGGTACCCTACTCATCGGATCACATAATAGGTGTGATCAGGTACTCAATCATCGGGTCACATTCATAGGTGGATCTGTTATTTGTTATATACTCATAACACAAATGTGTGAGGTCTCAGTTATATGTAAAAGTGATTTTAGTTTAGTTTTTTGTATTCGGTTTTCAATTCAGTATTTCAATTTAGTAGTTATGCTTAGTTTCCTATATTCTGATTTCAGTTTTGATTTATTATATGTTCTGATTTAAATTAGCATAATTTTTTTAATACATATCTGTAAGAAAATAAACTATTATTATGTTTTATAAAACATATTTTGACAAGACATTGTCATTTACTCTTATTTTTTTGTAACTTGAAAATCTATTCATGCTCAGCTAACCCAAAGATACCTGCATGTGTGATATATATGCTTATTTACAAGTTTGTCATGCTTAAAAAGTTAACATTGTTTTTCAAATAATGAAGGGGTGTGATAGTACAATGTTGATGATATATATAATGAGGTACTTGAGTTTTGGTTTAGATTATTATTTATGATTTTAGAGATTTGAGACATTTTGTTATTCAATTCAATTATTTGTTTCATACTTTATTTTAGAGAGGGATTTAATTGTGGTTGGATTATTTAGACGTTATGGATTATTGTTGGTTTAATTTATGGGATTTAAGCTATTTGGATTTTTTTAATTATTTATTTAGATGGAATGTCAAACTTTTGATTAATTTAAAATGTTAGACCTTTGTATGATGGGAATGAAATGTTAGACATATAAGGATGGAATAATGTATGTTTAGATTTAGATTCTGCTGCGTTTGTATTATGTGTATGTGTTATGTATGTGAACGTAAATGAAAAAAAAATGAATGACTTTAAAAATAACAAATTTGAATGTTACACTCTGAAATTCATAGTTCAACATGCATAGGTTTTGGGGCGTGACAAGTTATATATGAAACAACAATTATACGGGTTAAAGATGACGGATGGTACAAATTTATTGTATCACTAAAATGTGTTCAACTAACTCTTGGATCAACTACATAAAGTTGATGTCAAGGTAGAAGAAGAAGAAAAACTTTTTTGCTTCTTACCTAGCTTTATGATTCTTATAACAACTTGGTGACAACATTACTATTCAAGAAAGATACAGTAAGCCTAGAGGACATCACGATATCACTCATATTTAATGAGATTATAAGGAGACCAAATCTTGAAAAGGGTTAAAATTTTGGGTTGATCAGATTAAGAATTGCAAAGGGAGGACATCTTGTTGTATCCACTAGATTATAATTTATTGGAATCATGAAGATTCAAAATATTAGATCTTTAGCAATAGCCTTTTATTTTTATTTATTTATAAATTTATTTTTGTTTGGTAGCTTCAATCGATCGACCACAATGCAATATTTAAGTCTAACACATTTAATCGATCAAAGGAGGTTCGATTGATCGAGCATAATTTAATTTTATAAACTTTAACCCAGTCGATTAATCGAAGGTATTTCAATCAATCAAACTGTTCATGTCATGAAAAATCTGTCGAAACAAAAACGCATGACTCTTCTCATGAAATGGTGCGTAGTGTGTCTACAGATACTAGTAAACAACTAATCATATAGAGAGGTGTTTAAAATGTCTAGAGGTACTTCTAAAAACACCCAAATAAAGGAGTTCTACAGACGTTTTGGAGAACTTGGAAAATCATTTATCTCTTCTTTGTTTCTTCTATGCAAAATGTCTCTAACTTTCTCTACAGAAACGTTTATGATTTTCTTTTTGTTTTTTGAGATTTACTTTTATTAGATTTGAACCACATCTATTTTCATTCATGTAGAGCTTTCGATACTATGTGGGTTCAAAAAGATCATATCGTTGAATCCTGTGACGGTCACCAGAGTGCTATACCACATTGGAATAAAGGGAAACAACTACCGTTAAGGACAATGTATATTGACACGCCTCGACATAAGTAATAAGAGCTTCTAACTTTATTTCTTTTACTATTGTTTTGTTTACTACATAATTTATGTTATTTATATGCAAATTGATCATAGTTCATTCATTCAAATATTTCTAAAGTAGTGAATTGTTTATAAAGTATATGATATCGAATTGTATGTGAGATATACTTATTAAATATTATTTATGTTTTTTGATAATTTGTTGAATCAAATAATACATTATTTGTATGATTTAACAACAATCTTAACGTTAATATTAGTTGTTAGACATTTGATATTATGGACTTCATGTAATGCCCTAAAATTCATAACCTTATTTAGGTGTGAATTCAAGTTGTTACTATCTGAATCCATATCTTAATCACTATAAATTTTGTTCATTTTACCTTTAAAACCATGCACATACTCCAACGCGATGGAATAATAAATGAAACGCTAACTGACATTTAATTTCTATAGTGCAATGGAAATATAAACATACACATTCTAAACTACACAACGGAATATAACCAACAAACTTCAAACATCCATATCAAATAACCAATTAATCTTCAGTCTAAGCATAACCGTAAATATCTAGACAATACCATCAAATGACCCTCAAATTGGCCTACAATAAACCATTTTCTCAAATAGAAACTACTAATTACTAAGTAAGATCGTGTCTCCATAATCTATGTCTCATATATAGTAGTGTACTGAAAAAAAAAAAGAATATAAAGACCATAAAAGAAATACCCCTATTGCCCCCACGAACCACCTCTAGGAATAAACTTACATAAGATCATATACTATGAAGCGACACCTAAAATGGTAGTAAAAACATGGGTAAACTATAAAGCCCGTGAGAGAACATATATAATGTCTCATTGAATAAATTGAATATGCACGAGTATGACTCAATATCAAATCAAAACATGTATGATAGATAAGAAATGAAATAACTACAACAAGGATCAAATTCTAATCAAGGTGATAGAACTAATAAAATAAAATTAACATAAGTTCATAACTAAAACAGGTAAAGTATAGCTTATAAGGAAAGTGCAATATACAATGTAAATATTCACTACAAGGTACTTGTATAAATAAGCCTTAGCGTCTCTCAAATATGCTCCCTTAGCTAGTATATATCAAAACTGTATACGTGTTCATAAAAGTCCAATGTAGCTCTCACACTAACATAACCTAAGAAGGATCCCTAACAAAACACACATTGGATCAAAACCCACTTAGCTTATATAGGGTTTTTGAACCTAACATCGTCAAAACATCTGATATCAAATCCAACAGATTAGCCCACGTAAGGACTCTGACAAATCTGAACTCATACCACCTATGTATGGTTTCTAACAAAACCAAAATCATAAAACCTATGAAGGGTCTCTAACAAAACTGAAATCTCATACAGAACTGATGGAAAACTAGTGTTGTCTTCACCTACTAATGTCACATGGTGATTGGGTCCAAAACACTACCTCGAATCTATGCCATTACTTTATGATCCATAGGGAAAACACCTCCCTTCAATATACTTACTTAAGGACAACACATCCCTTGATTTAGGCTCATATGGGAAAACTCCTCCCAATCGATATACTTACATGGGACTTCGCATCCCAATTATATCCACATATATGTGGGAAAACACCCCTAAACAATAAATGCAATATGTGTGGGATAGTTCCTCTGGCACACACATTTGGGATAACGCCTCCCAAACCAAATCCTATAATCTAAACTGGCAAGTAATGGCTCATACACCAAAAACAAATGCTCAGAATTCCTCTTATAACTTTCCAAAATCAACAATAGATAAAAGTCTCAAACCGGTCATGTGGATGCAATGATACCATGGTGGAACTCATCGGATCAAATGTAAGTGGAGACAATTAAGTGAGAAGCATAATAATAGCATTATTGGTTAACTATCATATGAAATAAAACAAATAATTAAGTTTGGAGCTAATCAAATTAAGAAGAGACCACCAACTAATAATGATGATATGAATAGAAGTCTCAAGTATAAGAAAAATAAGGCAAACTTCAAACATAAAGTATAGTAATCATTTTTCCTTTTAAAATTTCACAATAATCCAACCTTATTATGATCAATCATAGAGAGAAACTTAGGATTTCAATGAATCAACGGTGGTAGAGCAAAGAAATGAATAAATCTTGTATGAAGCATGCCCAAATATGAATAAATCTAATGATATCCATATGGAATTCAAAATTTCCAAAAAACAAGGGCTCCTACCAAGACATGATGGAAGAAATCACTCCATAGAATCATTAGAATCATCAAACATACATAGATCTAATAACTAGTGATGAAAATATGTAATATCACTCAAATGACAATAAAAAATGGAGGAAGGTGTAGAAAAATAGGGGAATAAAACAAATAACTTAGGAAGTCACTATTCTTCCATAGATTTAGTACTTGGATAAAGGAAAGCTTATCCAACTTCAAATACTTGGAAAACAAGTGATAGAGGAAGAAAAATACCAATCGAAATGAAGATTAAATAAGAAGAAAACAATGGAAGAACAAAAGAGTAGCACATCATGTATGAAAACTCACTAAATCTCATAGGCCTAAAGACCAAGTGATGTGAACTCACTAAAACCTCCATAGATTAACAATCAAGTGATGAAGAAACTAAAATACCAGCCAAATGGATGAATAACCACGAAGAAACAATAAAAGAAACAAGGAGAGTAGCACATCATGTATGAACACACACAATCTCGATTGTCCTCCTTACTCAAGCTCCAAAATCTTCTAAGACTTCTTTCCCCTTTCCTTTATCTTCTGCAAAATTGGGTAAAACTTACGTTAATTAGCTAGAGAATGAAAATCTAGAAGAAAAATTAGCTAATCTAGTGGAGTTTCAAAGTTGGGAGTGAAACTTACCAAATTGGGGGAAAATTTCCCTCTTCCTCTCCCAACCTTCTTTAACCTCTCAAACATTTATTCTTTTTGTTCTAAATAGCTTAAATGAGGGTTTAGAGGTGTTATAACTCATCCAAAATGAGATCCCACATGTATGTGGGTCAAATGGGGCAAACCACGTCATGAATGACATACAAATGTAAATTTTTGGACATTTTTCACATTCTAAACGTTCTATGATTGATTATGGGGTTTATGATCGATCACGGATCGTGACTAGTCATGGAATTTGTCCTGACACTATTTGTGATGGATCATGGGGTCAATCAAAGGCACCACCCGAAAGGTGTGCCCCTTGTGCATGATTGATCACAACTGAGATCATGAATGCTGAACTTCCAACTTTGACACCCTATAGTAGTACAAAAATAACTTTATTTAGAAAACTCTTTTTTTTGCAAACTACTTATTGGGTTGGAAACTAGAATCCAAGATCTTTTGAACAAGGTTTGGACCATATCCTAGTTCACTCGTGATTGGTGTTAGTGGGCCTGGGAAGTTATCCCAAATATGTAGGCTAGTCAACAAAGACACCTTGTGGGAGAATTAACATAATTTCTTCTACGAAATTCAAAATTGCACACCATTTGATGCCTTAGAAAGTAGACTCATAGGTATTTCCAAATATATATGGTTCACCCTCAAATTATATCAGGGTTGGTACAGGTTTTCCTACAAAGTTATCTCAAATATGCTCTTATGGCAACTTTAGGACTTGACAAGTTTGAAGTCAAACTTAGGCTCTATACTTCAAGCTTGGTTCAGTGGGTTCCTAAACCACTCTAAGGTTTATTTAAAACATGTTCAATGATAATTTTACCCTTATGGGGGTAAAATATGATTTTACCCCTTAAGAGAAACATGGGGTGTTACACTTCATGTTAGGTATAATGTATATTGTTAATCCCATTCCAAAACGGTTGTAGGACATGTATGTTGTGGTCAATAGTTGGTCTTACAAGAGTTGTATTTTTAAATTTACAAGTTATGTAAGTCCAAGTTTACAAGATGCCCGAAAGACCATAGACATTAAGAGATAAGCCTCAATTGAAGAACTTAAGAAGTCTCAAGGTCCAGTACAAAGCCACCTCAAGAAGCCAACAAAAAATTCCAAAGTCAAACTCAAAAGGTAAAGGTTGGTAAGTATGTGTTTGGGTGTGAACTTGACCATAAGTGGACCTAGAATAGCCTAGAAATGAGTAACCTAAACATAGAGTAAGTCCTACAATGATTGAACCATTAGAGGGCCAAAATTGGTCTAAAAATATGTTAAAATAGTTAAAATATAAATATGAACCAAAATTGATGACTTTTTGGTGTTAGATGAGCAAATTCCAAAGTTAGGCTAGAATAACCTAGAAATGAGTAGCCTAAACATAGAGTAAGTCCTACAATGATTGAACCATTGGAGGGCCAAAATTGGTCTAAAAATATGTTAAAATAGTTAAAATATAAATATGAACCAAAATTGATGACTTTTTGGTG
>JAOXJP010084325.1:0-14884 GCA_025762735.1 Platanus orientalis | reverse complement strand
ACCTGGGTAGAGGTAGTAAAGAGGGACATGGCAGCTTGTAATTTAACAACAGATAAGGCTTTAAACAGAGCAGAATGGTGGAACAGGATTCATGTAGCCGACCCCAAATAGTTGGGATAAGGCTGGTTGTTGTTGTTGTTGTTGTTGTTGTTGTATGTTGGCAAGAGGACAGGGTTACATCATAATTTGATTATTGGAAGATTTGGTCTATGGTTATGCGGTTCGAGCTCTCCCATGTTGTTAATCTTTTCTACTAAACTCAAGGTCGATTTTTTTTCGAATAGGGGGTTTGATGCGGACATTAGAGCCAGGTGGGATCCACACGAGAAGACACATGGGGGGACACTTAATGATAGTTAGGTTTATGGGCTATTACAAAAGGAATTAATTCAGGGTTCAACTTATGCAAAATCTTGGCAGATTATAGTATGCAACAAAGATTTAATTAAGGGACAACAGGTGGGTCTCAAAGGGACAATGTTAACAGTAAACTAACCAACTCTTCCAAAGCCTTTAGGTGTTAGGAGATACACAAATTAATATACTTCAACACCCCCCGTTAGGAGAAACATTGTTATCTCTTGGGAACACACTTGGGGAGCTAGACACGAGTCCATACAGTGTGTACACATGCGAACAACACTACATTTGGGAATATTCTTCCACCAGGATTTGAAATCATGACCAAAACCTGCTCTGCTACCATGTTGATAGTAAACTAACCAACTCTCCCAAAGCCTTAAGGTGTTAGGAGATGCACAAATTAATATACTTCAGTAGACAAATCTGGAGCTATGGAACAACATCTTAGTATGGTTTATGACAACTGACCTGCTGGTATTCTGGATTGAGATAGGATTTGGTTTATGGGGAAAATTAGAGGGTATAAAGATAAGAACAGTAAGTCAAAGTAGACTGATCTTGCAGGTTTTGGGAATCAAAAACTCAATCAAGAAGGTTTTTTGATAGAGTTTACAGGTTCTTGAAGAATTTGGATGGACTTTTAATGGCTAACAGCAAGGGGATTAAGGATAAGAGGAGAATAAAGAAGAAAGAAAGAAAGAGGGTGTCGATTAGAGAGACAAGAGGAAGAAGAAAGTGATAGAAAAAAAAGGGAAAGACCCACTTACTCATGGATAGGAGAGAATAGAGGAGAGGAGAGAGAAGAACTTGGGAAGTCCCTGACTTCAATGATTCAACCCACAAGAGAAGAGAGTTGCTTGGGTCGCAACCCCCACCACACAAAAATTCAAATTCAAAATTCCATAATCATCATTAAATTTCATTCAAATCGTGTGGTGCCTTAAATTAGGCTTACATGAGCTGAATTAAAAAAAAAATCCTAATCCTAATCAAATTCCTATATTGTAGGACTCCCTTTTAAATTTCTAACTAAAACAGGCTTCTAAAAAGACGAGTCCTACTCAAATAAAACTCCTAAAAAGATAAGATTCCTAATCTTAAGACTTCTAAAATATCCAACTAGTGAGTTGTTGATCAAAGCTACATAGGTCCCACTTTGATTTTAAAAAGGACTCATAAATACCCCAAATTGTGTAGTTGGTGAACAACACTTGTGTGGGTCCCAGTTGTTGACTTTATCAGTCTACAAAAGACTCCAAATCATGGATGATTGTGCACACAATAAACCCCTAGTTTCTTGGCAACTCTTGCCTTTATATTGTCGACCCCTAAAATAAACTTTATCCTAAAACTCTTGGCCAAACATGCCTTATTACAATAATATTCCCACTCTAAAACCTCTAGTCGACTAGGTTTTTTGGCCTTGTTACAAATCAGACCCTAAGGCCTAACCATGGTCTTCTAATTTCTTCTTCTTGATGTAATATGCTCCTTGCATAAGATGTGACGTGGCATCATCAATGATTCAGTTAGCGACTAGCTGGATGTGAGCGGAAAAATTGCGTTTATTTACAATATATATATTGTAAAGTGGTTCAACATGGTCTTCAAAAACGCGTTGATTTCTTTCAAGCCAATGGGTCCAACAAATTGCCGAGCAAATCATACTCTATAAGACTTTGTGATGCAGCATGCATAGAGGCTTATTACCAAAAGTAATAAAATTAGGCTGAAGATAGGAATAAAATTACCAAAAGTAAATAAGAAAAATAAACAAAATTCCTACTTGCACAATTCTCATGCCAATTCAGATCGCTCTTATATTAGACTTATTTACATTAGGGGACATAGGACTTACAAAATAATAAGCAAACAAGGGACCTAAGCAATGGTTTAAATTTTCAAACTAATTTAGGGAAAACAAGATAACATGCTTGCAATTCACATAGCCTGGATGCATAAAAGTATGAAATAAAGTATTTAAAACAGGTTAATGATGCAGGAAAATAGTAAACAGGTTAAGGAACTATTCTTGGATGCCTAAGGAACTCATAGGTGAGACTTCAAGGACTTGGGAATGTTTAGGATCAGTCAAAGTATCAAAGTCCTGCAAACAGGACATTATGGAATTTTATCAAACACCTCCAGTGCTGAGAAGTTAATGTATGTTAAATAGCAAAATATAAGGAGGCCAAAAACTTGGAAGCTGATTAGGAACTCAAAGTATTGTGATTAGGATCATTTAGAACCAAGTTTATGGACTGAGATATAAGGAAACACCTAGAAAATTTACTACCTCAATACAAGGAGTCAAAAGAGGTTGGAAATTGGAATAGTAGCACTTAATTCTTGAAGGTAAGACTCCTGGAAGGTCTTTTAGGGTGAGTTTTGTCAAGATCCATGAGTGAACCAGTCAACATCAAGAGATGAAGTGGCTTTGCAAAATTTGATCCCAATCACCTAGCTGCTGCCACACATAGATTGATCCAGGTGATTTGGTATGATCCCCAACAGTTGTGGGAATCCCTTCTGTTGGAGTTGTGTCGCCCTAGAGGTGAGAGAATCCTCCCAAAAACCTGTGGCTAGATCCCTATTAACTAGAGAGTTGTATCTGTTTTTCTCGAAGCCCTAAAAGGGGTGTTTCTAACACCTCTTTTTGATATACTTCAGCAAAACCTGATAAGGTGGGGCCTATTGGAGTGGATCCCACCACCACTTTGATCGTATGAGAGTCCCACATAGACAAGAAAAGCAACAGCTCCCAAATCCCTTGATTTTAAGAACTACCTTCATTCTCGTGTGAACCCATTCAGCTAGTATTCACGCTTGCAGCAGTACAGTTTGTATAAACTTCAAAAAAACTTCCTCAACCAGCCAGTATTAATGAGGAGAACCACTCCAAAGTGGATTGTGTCAATCTTATGAACCCCAACTACTACTTTGCTTGTTCCACAACTTCAAATGGAATGGAGTTGTAATGCATCTTCCGTATGGTAATGATTGCAGCCACCAAAAGAAATCTGCAACCAAGTATGAGATGAAGAAGAAGTGGCAGAGGACCTTTGACCTATGGGGAAGGGAGTGGCTTTCACCACAACTGTTAAACTAGGGATTTCCCTAGACCATTCCAGGGTTTTCTAAGTCTTCAACTTGCGAAAGAGGAAGAGGAAGGAACCATACGTCAGAGGCACTTCAAAACTTTTTTCAACATTTTATCCCTTCAAAGGCCAAACCGTGGGGTATAAATAAACACCCCCATGGTTAGGTTATTACATCTAAAATAGAAATTGGACTAAAATAGCCCTCCTACACCTATCACATTTACCAAAATACCCTCCTACCACAATAAATGACTAAAAACCCCTAAAGAAACAACTCATGACCAAATTACCCTCAAAACATGTGTCCCCCTTTACATGAGACACAATTACATAAAAGAAAATAAAAAAACATAAATAAAGGACTCTGAACATGACCCAATCATCATCCTGGTCATGATGTCTGCATCACCTTACCTTTTCTAGTGGCCTTTTCAATGTTTTAGCCATAGAAAAGGTCTTCAATGCTGTTAGGGAATACCCAAGCCATCTCACACTCTTTCAACAAAGACTCCGAAACCTCTCATGCATAGGGACAGTGGATGAGAATCTAGATGGCCAATTTTTTGTTTTGAAGGCATAAGGAGCATACATTTGGGAGAATCATACTTCACCTTTGAAGAAGGTTAATAGTTGGCAACCTATTTTGCAGGCAATCCATACAAAGAAAAGAACTTTGGTGCGGATTTTAATTTCTAAACCATTTTCCAAAGGTTAAGAGGGGTTATTCCTGTCCCCAAAGGGGTAGTAGCAAAATTTCACCGAAAACTTTCCTGATTGGGAGAGGGTCCATCTTCTAGTATCTTCCATATCCATGCTTAATGTCATGGTTTCCACAAGTCTGAGAAGATGCGCCATCTCATCTACCTCGCAGCCATTTAGATTTCTCCTTAAAGGAATATTCCAACCCACATCTTCATAGGAAAGCTTACAATCAGCCACTTTTACTTTTTTATCGGAGGCAATGTTATAGATACGGGGGGCTTCTAAGTAAAGAGGCTGAGTAGAGCACCTTAAATCAGTCCATAAATTTTTTTTCTACTGGATCCAATCTCTACCTATATTGCTTCCTTCAACTTCCCCAAGAACTGCATAACCCCTTCCAACAACTAACCCCATGGGAAGAGACAGGTCTCTTGTTGCTCAAATATTATCAAACCCGCATTACTAGCAATAACCTCCATTCACAAGTTGTTGTTCTCTTAACCTAACCTCCATAGTTGTTTAGCCAAGAGTGCTATGCTTACATCTCTAATTCTTTTAATTCCAAGGCCTCCCGTTTCTTGTTGGTTTGCAAACGTTCTCCTAGGCAATCAAATGAGAGTCCCCTCTTTCTTTCCCCTTACCCCAAAGTCTCTTTGGCATTTCTCAATCATATTTGCTATTGAAGCTGGAATAACAAAGAGGGAGTGGAAGTACTTAGGGAGACTAGTGATAATCGATTTTATTAGAGTTATCCTTCCACCTTTTGATAAGTACAACCCTTTCCACTTTGCAAGGCACTGGTGAATTATATCTAGCACTTGGTTCCAAGGATTCTTGCACTTTAATGAGGCACCCAGTGGAAGACCCAAATAAGTGGGGATGGTAAGGATCCCATATAACACCCTAAGACTTCAACTTATCTTCCCAAGTTTTTCCACATGGCCCACACAAAAAATGCAGCTCTTTGAGAGGTTCACGTTAAGCCCTAAGACAGCTTCAAAGCACCTAATAACACACTTGGTATTAGAGCCAGGTTTCCAACTAATCCATATCTAATTGGGATCCATTTGAATAGGAAACCCATGGATTGCTCTCATTTTCTTTACTCTAAATCCTTTTGGGGTCCTTTACATAATTTTAGGGTTCCTTCAAAAGTGCCTGAAATTAATTTAGGGTCTTTCAAAAGGGCTTATAATTAATTTAGGGACTACCCTAAATTCTTTTGAGCAACTCCAAACCCCTTTTCCATTCATTTAGGGTTTTTCACACTCTTTAAAGGACAAATAATCATTTTAGGGTTATCTTGAATTATTTTGGGGTTTTCAAAAGGGGTTTTATATATCCCTAAATTATTTGACCCAACCCTAAACACCATGGTAGGGGTTAGTAATAATGATGTGGCAACTGAAGTTAAGAAACAGATTCGTGAAAGGGAATCCACCAAAATAGAATTGACTTCCCGTATAGATAAGTATAGATAAGCTTGAGACTTTGGTTCAACAATTAATGGGTATAATGGAAGGCTTCCGTTCAGATATTCAGGGATTAAAGAAATGTAAAGAACATGTCCAGGATGGGGAATCATCATAGTCAGTGTCTTCCTTTAATCATCACGAGGAGACCTAAGTCATGAGACACCTTCTGGCAGGCAACATGGGGAGAATGACTGTAGATCCTTGATGCAGCCACACTCAACACATCAAGAGGCAGACAGATTTACCAGGTTGGATGTTCCAGACTTTTATGACAATAGGGATCTAGATTTATATTTGGATTTGGTGCTTATCCTTGAAGCATATTTTAGGTCGTATGATACTTTAGAGAACCATAGACTTCAGTTTGCAGAAGCCAAACTAAAAGGGACAGCTCTTATGTAGTGGCAATAGTACAAAGAGAGCTATGCTAAAGCCAATTTAGGCATCTTGTCTACATGAGAAGAGTTAAAGGTAGCAATAGACAAGAGGTTCAAACCTCAGGATTTCAGACAGAGATCCCACGTCCAGTTATATCAGTTGAGGCAGGGAACGTCATCTCTCGAGGAGTACACTGATAGGTTCTAGTACTTTGCTACTCGAGCAGGTATTAACTGGAATGATGAGATTTTTATCTCATTATTCTAGCAAGGATTGCAGCCTCAAATTTCTAGAGGGCTTAGCTACCACTACTACACTAGTGTGGATGATACCATTACAGCTGCTTACCAGATAAAGGAAGATCTATAGTTGCACCAGAGTTGCTTACCAATGATGATCTAGAAACTTACAGAAAACCTCCCTCTTTATAGTATTTGAAGATTCTTGCAGATTTTTAATGGTGGTATAATGGTAAGACAGTGTATTGTCATCGAACGCAAATTGTTTGAATTTAGAATAGAATATGTAGGTAATATGCAGTGTTTGCGTATCACTGAGTGACAAAAATCGTTTTCTGTGTTCACTAGCTTCAAATCAAGCCTCATACCATGGTTCTGTGAGATTATTGATCAAGCCTGTTGGGAGGTGGATTCAGGAGCTATCGTTCATTCAAAGGATGACGTGAATCGTATTATTTTCATTAAAGGCAAATCCAATTTGTTTGGACCTTTCTTGAAAGTCTGTTATTTATTGGAATGGGAAAGAGTATGCGATTTTGATTCCTGGCAGCTTGTCGGCATCTGGATGGGTTAATGTGGCTCATATCCTTCGTCGGGATTTTGGGAAGCCTCCTTCACCCCATCCCTCACCTGTTCCGGATGGTTTGCGGTTCCCATCGCTACTTGGTTTTGGTTCTAAGCCTAATCTAGTTGAGTGTGATAAGGTCCCCACTGTGAACAAGTCTGATAACTTTATTAAGGACCTGGATTGGACAATCATCAATCCCAAGCCAGCTTCCAACCCTGGGGAGGAAGTGTGGTATCAGACCCTAGTGTGTTCCTGATTTAATATGGGATGTGACTGGGAGGAGATTGCGGTTTGCTCGTGTTACTTCCTGAATGTTTGTTTTGATCTTGCATGGATTCCGATGGATGACACTCATGCATTGTTTGTCTGCCTGTCAGACGTGATGGCTTCGTATCTTTGTGACTGGGGTTGTTGTTATGGCCCTCCAGATGTGTTGTGTTTGAGTTTAGGAGATGGTCCCCTAACCTCTTCGCTCTGCGGTTTGATTGCCTGGTGAAACGATGCTAGCTTTGTGTTTGGGGCTTGCCTTTGAACCTTTGGACACAGGAGGTATTTGGGGCGATCGGTAAGATGTGTGGTGGCCTGAAATCGATTGATAGGAGATCTTTGGCCTGCGAGAAGCTTCGGTGGGTCAAATTAGATGTGGATATCGCAAACATTCTTCGCATTCCCTGGTTGATCTCGGTAGTTGATAGGGGTCAGGCCTTTCCGATTGGTATTACGATCGAAGGAGACTCGGTGTCAGGGCTGAAAGGTTTTTGGCCTTCGGCGTCACAATCTTCCCGTCTCCCTGGTTGGTGTAGCTCCAGGGTTGGACTTGGTAGGAATTCTGGTTGGCTGGTTGGTGCCGACGTCTCGCATGAGGATGGAACATTCGAAGACGTTTGCCTCAGGTATGATGGTAGCCGCTGGGTTAAAGTGTGACAGTGGCTTTCCTCTCTATGGTTTGACATGTGAAAGTGGGAAAGGTAGTGAGAGGGCTGATTTGATTGAGCATGCTTGGGTAGCATGCACTGACGGTTTTGTGGCAGTTGGTTCGTTGGATGGTGGGAATGATCTGGGCCATCGTAATGGGTCTGTTGTCGTTGGATCCTTTCATAGGGAGGAGATTCCCCCGCTCTTGGGTTAGCACGTGCCTGTGTGCAAGGGTGTTAGACCAGTGGTGGCCCATAAATGCCTTGATGCTGGGTCTTTGGTTCAACTAGGTATTTCCACTTCTAATAGTTCCTCGACCCTCCAATCGAGTAATAGTCTGGTGGGTCATGTGGGCCCCTTGGGCTCTCTCCTTGCTGGAGTCCAATCCCCTGAGGTGTCCTCGGGTCCTGTTTAGAGGCCCTGTGGGCTGGGTGGGGACAGGGCCCATGAGGGGGTTTTATCAAAGGTTGGTAGGGTGGATTTGTGGGAACAGTCATCTGCCCTCGTTCATGAAGCTATTATCAATAAGGTCTGGAGAAGGAAGGAATCGTGCTCCCCCCTCCACTTCTTTGGTTCCTCCTTGTATTCGGAATGTTGGGGAGTTTCATTCTACATTAGTACTTTCTCCTTCTCCCTTTGTGCTCTCGGAGGAATTGGTCAATGGGCATGCCCTTTCCAGTTGTTCAAGGGTGTGCGATTCTCTTTCGAAGGATGACGGTTATGAGGCTGATTCAGATCTGGAGCTGGTGGATGATGTGGGAGATTCTTTTGGTCGAGGTGGGCCGATTGTTGGTGTTCAAGCCTATTCCGTGTCAAGGGGTGGGACTATGGAGCAGGTACTGAAGCGAGTGTCGTTGATGGCTAGATCTGATCTGGCGGATGATCTTCTGGAGACTGATACTGGGCAGCTGGCTTGCTGTGAAGCTTGTTCGAAGACGTGGACTGGTCTTTTGGGGAAGGCACCTGCTGATCTTGTTGGGTTGTTGAATGATGGGGATTTGTATTCCTTCTCCAGTCAAGTTCCCCAGTGTGACGGGGTTAGGCGTTGTGAGATGGTGGATAGGGGGCGGCCTTCCTCTTTTGTCCTCCCTATTTTGAAGGCTCCTAAGGCGGTGATTGCTGGACCTATTGACTCTGGCAAGGGGAGTGAGGTTGGAGCTCCATGCTTTGGTATGCCTTAGCAATTCCCGAAGAGTGATTATTCTAGGTTTCTCCTCCAACATGTTCACCTTTCAGGTTAGTCTCATATGTTTTCCAAAATTTATTCCTTTGCTCTTGTTTCTGCGTTGGATCTTTGCAGGGATTCCTATGGGGATGGGGGCAAGGATTTTAATCAGGTTGTGTGTTCTATTGAGCCGGGTCTTAATTAGTGTATGGGGGTTTACTCTAAACAGCTGATTTCGATCTTTGATAAGATTTGTGTGGAGGATGGGAAAATCCTTTATCCATTATTCCTTTGGCTGCTGAGGTTAGGGAGGAGGGTTTGCTTGACCAACTAGTGACTTGTGGGGACCTGTCGAGTTTTGTGACCCTTACTAAGGTGTGGGATGGGGAAAAAATCCTATTGAAAGGGATTGAAAATAGAGATGAGGGTTGTGTTTCTGATTGGGTGCTTGGGAAAGTTGAGTTTGGCTCCTTAGGGATGAGCTTCGAAGGCTTGGAAGAGGAAACTTTGAATCTTTTTAGATTGATTGAGAACAATTGTCGAGGCTCGAATGGAACTGGGAGTTCTAAATCGGTAGAAAGTTAGAGATTAAAAAGTGAACTGCATAAACTTGAATGTGGGATTAATTACGAGAGGAAATGTGTGAGGTTGATTGAGGGGTGTAAGAAAGGAAAGGGTTTGATTGAAAGTTAATTTATGGATCTTAAAATCTTCTCTTGGAATGTTCGTGGGTTAGGTAATAAAGATAAGTGTGTGACGATGGGTCAGTGTATTGCGAAGTCTCGCCTTGATTTAGTTTGTCTTCAGGAAACTAAGCTAGGGGTTGTGAATGATTGATCGTTAAGGAGGTGTGGAGCTGTAGGACTTCCTCTTGGTTGGCTCTCCCCTCATAGGGTGCCTCAAGTGGGATTCTGGTGATTTGGGATGAGAATAAATTGGAGATTCTTGAGCATGAGTTGCGGGCCTTCTCTGTATCTATTCGTTGCAAGGTTGGGTCTTTGTGGGGGTTTATGGACCTCCCAATTCTGGTGAGGTGGATGATTTCTTAACTGAGTTGGATAATGTGCATGCTAGGTGGAACTTGCCTTGGTGCCTTGGGGGGATTTTAATTTGATTAGATTTTCTCATGAGAGGAAAGGTATTAATGCTAGGTATTGGAAAATGGTTAGTTTTGGGAATTTTATGAATAGACGGAGACTTATTGATTGCCCTTTGAGAGGGCTTAAGTATACGTGGTCCAACTTTCAAGATTGCCCCTCCTTGAGTTGGTTGGATTGCTTTCTGTTCTGTTTTGTAGTGAGTGGGAAGATCTCTTTCCTGTTAGGTATCAAGTAGCTCTAACTAGATCCACGTTTGATCACACCCCTATTTCTTTGGAGGCCAACAATGTGAATGGGGGTCCTACCCCCTTTAAATTTGAGGAAATGTGGTTTCTCTCCGGATTTTTTTGGAGTTGGGAGGATGAGTGGAATAAGGCCTCTTATTCGAGTTCGGCTAGTAGGAGGTTTGCTTTGAAGTTAAAAGGGCTAAAAGTTCGTGTAAAAGCTTGGAATAAAAATGTGGCGGGTTCCTTTAAAATGGACAGGGATGCTTGTCTTCAGGTTATTAATTCTTTGGATCCTGTGGAAGAGGATAGAGATCTCTCTCGAGATGAGAAATGTAATAGGGATATGCTTCGCAAGAAGTACCAATTGTTGGCTATTAAAGAAGAATTTTTTTGGAAGCAACGTGCTAGTATTAGATGACTAAAGGAGGGTGATCAGAACACAAATTTTCCATCGGGGTGCTTCAATCCGTAGAAACATCAATGGTATTCATGGTCTTTTGGTGGATGGTGTGTGGATTGATGATTAAGCGGGGATCAGGGAGAGGTTGAGGCTTTCTATATCAACCTGTATAAAGAAAATCATCCGGTGAGGCCCCTTCTTGATGGCATGGATTTTAACTATATTTCATCTTTGGAAAAAAGTTATTTGGAAAGACCTTTCTCGGAAGTGGAAATTTTTAATGCAATTAAGAGTATGAAAGGTGATAAAGCTCCTGACCCGGATGGATTTTCTATCTCCTTCTTCCAAAGATGTTGGGACATTATGATGGTTGATCTTATCAAAGTTTTTGATGAATTTTATGATTTGGAGGAATTTTATGAGCACCTTAATAATACTTTTATTACCTTGATCCCTAAAAAAAGAAATGCAAATACTCTCAAAGCGGAAAAGATTAGGTACGAAAATCAGCTTTTCTAATGAATTAGAGTGGCATCAAGGGTGGAAACATTAGCATTGAAAAGTGATAAGCACCCCCCAAAAAGTGAAAGTCACTTTTCGGCACTGATGTGTCAACCTCCTGATGTCATTCTAATACATCAGGAAAAACTGATTTCCGTACCTAATCCTAGCCCCTCTTAAAGACTTTATGCCTATCAGTCTCCTTAGTAGTGTGTATAAAATCATCTCTAAAGTGTTAATGTTAAGGTTGAAATTGGTCATGAAAAGCATTATTTCGCAACCTTAAGGGGCTTTTGTTGAATGTAGATAGATTTTGGATAGTGTGCTTATTGTTAATGAGTGCATTGAGGATTGAGATGCTCTAGCAGAAATGGGGTGATGTGGAAACTTGATATGGAGAAGGCCTATGATTGTGTTAATTAGAACTTGCTAGACTATAGAGCGAAATGGAGAAGCTGGATTCATTTTTGCATAAGGTATGTTTCCTTCTTGGTCCTTGTGAATGGTTCCCCTGCAGGCTTCTTTAGGAACTCTAGGGGGTTAAGGCAAGGGGATCCCCTCTCTCCCTTTCTATTTATCATGGTGGCTGAGGTGCTGAGTAGAATTATTAAAAAAATTGAGATGGGATTCATTTTGGGTTTTTTCATGGGTAATGGGAGTGTGGCGATTTCCCATCTCCAATTCGTAGATGATATCATGATTTTTTGTGGGGCAGATGTTAAGCAATGGGTTACTTATGATGTATCCTTCGTTGCTTTGAGATGGTACCGGGCTTGAGAATTAGTATGGCTAAAAGTGAGATTTTTCAGGTTGGGGAGGTTAGAGATTTAGAGAACTTAGCCTGGGTGTTGGGTTGTAAGATTGGTTCTTTGCCTTCTTCTTACCTTGATATGCCTTTGGGCACGAGCTTTAAATCCAAGGTGGTTTGGAATTCGGTCATTGAGAGAATCTCTGGTAGATTAGACATGTGGAAAGCCCCCCTTCTTTGGAAATGTGGTAAACTAACTTTGATTAATTCAACTTTGATGTCCATTCCCAATTATCTTCTTTCCCTTTTTACGATCCCTGTCTTTGTGGCAATCAAAATTGAATTAGTCTTTAGAAATTTTTTATGGAACGATTCAACTGATTGCCATCATTTCCATCTAGTGGACTGGGAGAAGATTTGTAGGTCGGTTGTGTTTAGAGGTTTGGGGATTAGACAGGTGAGGAATCATAATCGGGCGCTCCTTTCTAAGTGGTTGTGGCATTTTGGGTTGAGAGAGAGAATCTCTGGAGGAGGGTGGTGGTGACTAGATTTGATGTTCTTAATGTGTGGAGATCTAATGAGGTTCGGGATAGGCATGGGTGTGGGATTTAGAAGTCTATTTTAAAGATGACGGTGGTGTTTTGGAATTTTATTTAGTTTAAATTGGGGTTAGGTATGGAGATTAATTTCTGGACGAATGTTTGGGTGGGGGATTCCCCTCTTAAATATAGGTTCAATACGCTCTATTTGTTGGTCTCTAATAGACATATCTATTGCTGAGTCTTTCGATTTTGAGGGTAACGTGTGGTGTCCTATTTTTAGACACAATCTTTTCGATTGGGCAATTGAGGAGATGGTCGGTCTCCTTAGTGTGTTAGAGGAGTTTAAACCTGATAGCTCTAAGCGGGATTCTTGGGAGTGGTCATTAACAACAAATATAAGTTTACTACCAAATCCCTTTATTGGAAGCTTGCGAATCAATTGAGTGAGAACTTCCCCCATAAACTCATTTGGATCCTGGGTACCCCCTCCAAAGTCTCCTTTTTTATTTGGAACACTTGGATAAAATCCTTACCCTTGATCACTTGTAGAGCAGAGATTGGAATTTGGCTAATATGTGTATGTTGTGTAGGGAAGAGGAGGAATCGGTTAATCATCTTTTTGTGCATTGTTCTATGGCCTCTAGGATATGGGGTTTCTTTCTCTCTCACTTTAAAATTTTTTGGTCCTTCCTTCACCGGTTTCAGGATGTCATTTTGAGCTGGAGGATCAAAGAGCTATATGGCCTCCCATTCGTTATTTGGTAGTTTCTCCCAAGTGTCGTTTGTTGGGTCCTTTGGTTGGAAAGAAATGTTAGGATTTTTAAAGATAAGTCCAGATCTTATGGCGAGATCTTGGTCACTATCTTTACCCATCTTTTTGAATATGTGTCTCCATTAGAGATGATTTTGAGGAGTCGGTTGGCAGTCCTTGTGGTGTGAGGAGTTGTCATTTTTGTTTTGTTTGTTTGGTGTTCTCCTTTGTTGTTTGCTTTGTTTGTGTTTCTCCTCCTCCATCTGTTTGGTGAAGTTGCTTGTTTTTGTTGTTTTCTTTCCTTTTAATAAATTTTTATTTTATTTCTCAAAAAAAAAAAAAAAAAAAAAAAGACTTCACCACCTGGATCAGTTCGAGAGACACCACCTCCTAGAAATAGGAACTCAAAGGGTTTTATTCCAAAGTTCAAGAGTGATAAGTGCTTTACCTGTAAATGATATGGGCATCATAAATCCCAATGTCCTAGCAAGTTCATGGGCTTTACTGAAAAGAAACCAACGGATGATAATGAGTTGGAAGATGAAATCTATGAGCCTATTGAGGAGATGGTTAGATAAATTGAAGAGGAAGAACCGGAAGAAGCAAGACAAAGGGCAAGCAAGGGTATCAGTGGAGTGGTTTGTCATTTATTGCATTTGCAGATAAAAGAGCCAATGAAGATCAAACCAAGGAAGAAACATACTACTTTCCTATAGCGACTTGTTCCACATGATGAACCCAAAATTCTTGGACCTCCACCCCAAATCAACGGGATTGAGTTTTCCAAGACGGGGAGAGTTGATGCGGTGACACTAACATGGCTTGAGAAGTTCCAACCTTTGTGGAAGCCCAAGATCAAGAACAAAAGATGTTAGAAAAAGACGGTGTTGTCTACAAGATTTTTCCTGTATTTTTCTGTTTTAGGAATTATTTTAATTATTTTCTTTTTATGTTAGGAAGGTTTTAGTAATGGGATTGATGTAATAAGGCCATGTGAGCCATGGTGAGGGGTTAAAAATAATTTATAATAGTTTATGACGGTTTTTATGATTTTTTTAGATTTTTTATGGGTTGACTAACCGTACAAGGGAGGGGTATTTTGGTCCAATTTCGAATTTTTTTTTTTATATATAAGTCACACAGACCTCATGTATGATCCGTTGATTGAATAAAAAAAGTTTTTGAAGATCGGACTAACTCGTGGAGTGTCTCTCTCTCTCTCTCCCAACCCTCATGGTTTCCTCGGTGAGTCTTCCATACTTTCACTCTCTTCTTTCTTCTTTCTTTTTTCTCCTAGTTCTCTCCTAAATATGCAGCCTTTACCTTCTCCATTATTTTCTGTTAAAACTCCATCTTCTTCACCTTATTACTTCTCCCATCACTTATTTCATCAACCTCTTTATTCTTTGGTTTTTTCTTTATTTATTTCTTTCTTGAATTTTTTGGGTGCAGGATTTTTATAACAACAATCACGAAAATTCAGATTTCTTTCTAACCAACCATTCAAACCTAAAATCCCTTTAAACCTAGCATCTTCATGCATAAACCTATCATCCCATACTAAGAACCGTAAATCTTAACCCTAAATCCCCCATTTTCTTGAAAATACACCGTTCTTGATTTTGGATAGATTTTGGGGGTTTTCTTGATTTCTTGATTTTTCTTCTAAATTTCTTCATCCACTTGATTCCAAACATTAGTTTGATCAT
>JAOXJP010084304.1:0-14885 GCA_025762735.1 Platanus orientalis | reverse complement strand
CCAATAGTCTAATGACCATTAACCCAATGCCTTTTTTGAACATTACTATTTTCACACACACACACACACACACACACTAGCGAGCTGAGTTTAGTGAAACTTGGCTGAGGCTTGTTTAGCAAATGCCCTCAAATCTAGGCTCAGGCCCAGCTTAGCTCATGATGAGCCGAGCTCCCAAGCTCAACTCATTGCCACCTCTAATTGAGAACCATCTATCAATATCCCAATGCTAAGCCTAATTTGTGGGTTCTCTTAAATGATGCTATAGTGAATAGATTATGGTTATTTAGAATTTCATTTGACGAGACTTTTGCTAAATAAGGCCTTTTGTGGTGGATAAAGGCATGTAGTTTGAGTTTGGTTACCAAAGGTGAAGGGGATATTTGGATCGACCATTCCACTGTTGAAGTTTTTTACAAATTAAAATTAATTTATAAACCTTTACTTGCTAATGACCTATGCATGCAAGGACAAGTGAACCGTGCATCACAAACGATAAATGATTATTAAAAAACAGATCTTTATTAAATTTTTTTATAAGTAATTAAATTGGAAGCATATAGTCATATACCATAAAGAGTAAAGAGAGAAGAGATTTAGACGAGGCTGGATTTGGTAAGACAACTTAGAGATTGGCTAAAGTTGGAATGACATCAGGGTTGACACATCAATGTATAAAAAGTGAAATACACTTTTTGGGGATGTTTTTCACTTTTTGGCACTGATGTGTCAGCCCTGATGTCATTCCAACTTTAGCCACTCTCTAAGTTGTCCTACTGAATCCGGATCATTATATCTAGGGCTGTCAATTGGGCCGAGCTAACCTGAATCCTGACTTTACTGGCTCGTTGAATGGGCATGCTGGGCAAGTTAAAGTTTGGGATGGGCTACGTGCGGCCCTAAACATCTGGCTGGAAGTAATTTTCGGGCTAGTCTCAGGTCCAAGCCCTTTTAACCCAATGTCCGGCCCAACCTAATCCAAAGTTGTTAAATTATATACCCAGCCCAAAACCCGACCTAAATATATACCTTTGGTAATAAAATGAAGTCTTATTGAGGTGGGAAATGGGTGTTCCTTGGACTCTGCACCTTCACGTTTGATGAATCATGTTCTCAACAGTGGCAACCCCATTCCTTATTGTGAAGTGGGAAGTTGATCCTCTCTTGATGACTTGGGCCAAATTTAATCCAAAATAAGATATCGGGTTGATTAATTTGGACTAGCCTGAACTTGGCCCAAACATAATCTAGAAAAGACTTTGGGCTATTAACTATGGGTTATCTGAACTTGGCCCGAAACCCGATATATTACAGTGGACCGGGTTTGGACAGAAGGGCTCGGGATGGGCCTGGGCATAGGTTTCATACTTCAGGTTGGGCTCGGATTGACCTTTTCCCAGCCCATCCCGACCAGATTGACAGCTCCACTAATATCCTTACCTCCAAAAAAAAACATAAAGCACTATTTGTATACTATTTTGGGCCATCCCAGATTGAAATTGAGTCTGACCGAACTAGGCCCAAATAAAACTTTGGGCCTAATGTCGGGCCTGAACTCAACCCAACCCGAAATTCAGTGAGCCCAGACCGTTCATGTTTCGGGTCAGACATGTCGGGCTTCGAACCAACCCATCCCAATTGACAGCCTTTACCTGTCAAGAGTCTTTGAGGATCACGTATTCCTCTTTCGATTGTTCTAGTGAGGGTGGCTGATGAGCATGCAACTTCCATTTCTGATTGGCCTGTCACAAACCTGTTAATTAGTAGCTTTTTTATGTACAAGTAAATGAGACTTTAACTCTAGAATAATCTTCCACGCTCTTGATCTTTATGAACTTGAATAGTTTGTAATTATCAGTCAGTCAGCTGTTTAATTTCTCCCAGACAAATTTATAGTCAAGAGGAGATACTGAACAATTGGACTAGGGACATTTCCTAGGTGTAAAGTGGCTAAACCATTTTTATGGTGTTTTTAGGTATAAGATCAGTCATACTTTATAATGCATGGTATACTATTAAACATTCTAAATATGCTCATACAACAATATACCCATCAAGAAAACAAAGGGTTTTTTCACGATTCAACCTTTTGAACTGACAGATATTTATGACTTTTTGACGTTAGGGTCTGAATACATAGAACTCAAATATGTAAGGGGATAGATGGATTAAAAAAAAAGACGGGTTTACATGCAAATGCACTAAAAAAATAAACCTGTTTATTTTCATTTCTATCGGTTACTATGCAACCAAACACAGATTTAGAAGAGACATCTGATTAAGAAGGATTGGACAAATTGAATAGTAAAAATAAAAATGAGTACATTGATGCGTTTCAAAATGTAATTTTTATTTAAATTTAAAATTTTGGGGGGAAAATTTTAAATTCACTATATAATGACCATTATTAACGGATGACAATATCTTAAATTTGGGGCTACAAATACCCAAGAACAATTTTGCGATTGTGATGGTAGTTATACCGGAACGGATCCTCTCCTGCCGTGTTATGACATGTTAAGGGTCGTCGGTGGTGGGGTAGAGGTATGGTCGTGCGAGGATGAAGTAGGATTGTGTTTCTGTCCGATAGGGGTAAAAGCGTAAATGGTGCATTTTTCTATTTTACAAAATTTTCACTACGGGTCGCATTTGTTTTTTAGGTAGGTCCTTAACAGGTCATAACGTGGCAGTAGAAGATCTGTTTCACACTAGTGTGCTCTGACAACAACATGTAGGCTGCGTCTGGTCGTCTGGATTTGGGCCAAATCCGGTGGAATCTGGAATAGGATTCTATTGATTAGACGGATTTCATACATCTGGTTGGCTGAATTAAAAACCTATCAATTTCTGTGCAAATCCAATAGAATCCATCTCCTTGTGTTTTTTTAGTTTTCCTTTTCCATATCAGAAGGTCAAATTTGTTACCAAATCTGATGGAAACTCTTCTTTATTATGTTGACCGTTGATCTCTTGTGGATTCAAAAATAATGTTTTCTATTTCTTGACAATCAAATAACAAATAGGATTGTTGTATTACATTCAATTCCGTTTCTAATCCTTTCTATTCCTTTGTACTTTTTGGATTCTCAAATTCTTTTTCTAATCCACTCAAATCTGGACATCTAGATGGAGCCGTATTGAATTTTATTTATTTATTAGATATCCATGGATTTAGGGTCTGTTTGATAGCCACCTGTAATGCAACCATTTTTTCAAATTTCTCAAAGCAATTGTGGACATATAGTGAGGTTCCAAAACAAACTCATTCAGATTTATACTGATTTATTAACTAAAATAAAAAATGAAGTCACATCTTAAGTTCTTAAGGCTGCGTTTGGCAGCCACCTGTAATGTAATCATTTCATTTGAGTTTTCCAATGCTTTTGTGGCCACAATGGGATGATTTGTAATGAACTAATTCAGATTTGCACCGATTTGCGCTTGATAACATAAGTCATTTCATATTATAAAAAAAACCTAAGATGACTTCATTTCTAGTCGTAGTTAACAAATCAGTATAAATTTGAATGAGTTCATTAGAAACCATCACCTCATGGCTGCGAATGCCTTGAGAAACTCAAATAAAATGATTACATTACTGGTGCCTGCCAAACATGATAGAAAAAAATGAAATGATTTATATTATCAAGTAAAAATCTGAATGAGATCATTTTGAACTAACACTTTGTGACTACAAATGGCTTGGATATTTGAAATGAAATGATTTCATTACAGGTGGCTCCCAAACATAGCCTTATTTATTTAAGAAAAGGAACAAATGTTCTGAAGAGGATTTTGTATGCCCTACTATCCTACACTCTTTATATAAAAAAATAAATACTGTGTCCTACCCACAAAGGTTGGGTGCATAGAGTTAAAACAGAAGTTGCTAAAATTCAGATACTACATAGGATTGATGGGGGCCTTGTGTATTGGATGGTAGGATCGAATCAAGGATCGCAAGATCCTACTTTTTATAAAAAATAAAATGAAAAACCATTTGTATTAACGATATATGTTAAAGAATCATTAAAAAGAAAATTGATAAAATTTAACATAATGCAACTTTTATATTCTACATTTCTACTAATTAAAAAAATATTATACTTTTTCAACACAAATTACTCAAAAGTTAATTAGCTAGCTATCAAGTACCAATTGCAATGTTTTCAAAGTTCCAACACCACAATATCAAAACATATTAAATTAGCTAAGCAAATTTATATTTATGTTACCATCCCTTTCCACTAGGGTAACTTACAAAGAACTTTGAATAATTTCAATTTAAGCATCTAACAATACCACACAATTTCACAATTCAACATAGTCTCACACAATTTTGGTAAATACCCATTCTCAATTTAACATAGTCCCACACAATTTAGAACCTGAAAAAAAAAAATAGAAGAAAGAGAAGATAAGGAAAAAATTCATACCTGGGTAGGCAATCAACAACACTTGACAGAGATGAATTTTTTTTCCATTGCACCAGCCAATCACCCACCACTACCAAGTTTCGAATGATTTAGGGTTGAGATTTTTTTATTGTAAAATTTTTTAAAAACTAAATAAGTAAAATTGACCAAATGGACTTATGAGTTTGTAAAGAATGGTTTTTCATTAAGCTATGCTCAAAGGCCCAAAGTTTTGTTTCATTAACCCAATGAAAAAAAAAAAAAAAAAACCCAACAACACTGTAAGATTGGTCAGGATTAAGGGTGTCAATTGGGCTGAGCTTACCCAAAACCCTAAATGTCCGGCCCAAAAAATAATCGGGCTGGGCCAAGGTAACATCTGGTTGAGCTGATTTTGGGCACAAATTTCATGCCTGAACTTTTATTCGGGCTGACTCACTTTTAGCCCGAATTCAACCCAGCCCAACCTAAAGTAGTAATCAAATATAGCCCAGCCTGGCCCGACCCAAAATTAGTATAGCTTAGCCCAACAAAAATCAGACAGTTTCAGGCCCATTATAAGCCCAAATTTAACTAATTAGGCATATTTTCAAAGTATTAGAGATAAGAAGGAACCATTTTCTTCAAATGAGCCTCTTATGTTCGGGCCAGTCCGAACTCAACTCGAAGCCCATGATTTTAGAATAGGTTGAGTTCGGGTTGACTACTTCAGGCCAAGTTCAGGCTCAGGTTGAGTTCAGACAAATCTCAGCCCAGCCCAATTTACAGCCCTAGTCAGGATCATTGTGGTATCGCGATCCCATGGTTCTGACCGCGATCCTATGTAAATCCTACAACTTTAGGATTTTAGGAGTGAGTTGGATGATTTAGGATCGTAAGATCCTACAATCTGATCTGGATCACAATCCTAATAACTATGTTTAAAACTTTAAAATCAATTTTTAAATGAAAAAATAAGTATCTATAAATATGGGGTGTATAGGGCTAAAATCAAAAGAAAAAAAAAAGTGTTCAAATGAAGATTTTCTCCCTATTTAATAGAGACACTAAATTCAAAAAACCATCACGTGTCAGCCTGTGGTAGAGGACACGGTGGGACATACAATCCTGGACAAAACATTTCCTCTCGGTTAGAAATATTACTACAAACATGCTACAAAAATTATAAAACATGTACACTTGACCGGAGCACAAGAGCTTTTGGCTAAGCACTCGCTGTGAAGTAGCTGTAGGGCAACTGCTTTGGCTAATTGAGCACCTCTCTCAAATAAAGGAGCTGTTTTGTTACATAGGGAGATTCATTAGAGGGACTTTGGCTAGAACTTATCCACAAGATATAAGCTCTTCCATTACCAAACGAATTTTGCAAAATAGATTCTTACTCTAAGTCAAAGGGGGCTTAATCACTTATTTAACGTTGCCTTGAACAGTTAAATGATTTGCTTGCACTTGGCGGCAGCGATGTTTATATGGTTGATGTCACATTTAATTTCTTTATTGGTTCATAGATATATTAAGTTAGTGAAAAAATTTACTCACATGATGCCCGGGAATTTATAGATTGTTTATTTCCAACAATTTTATGATTGGCAGAATGAATTCGGGACGAGAACAGCTAGGACATGGAGGCAGTGTCAAAACAAAATTCTTGTGAAGGACCTCAAATAGTTTGGATTAAGCTTTGATTAGTTGAGTACCTGAGTTTAAGTTGGGCAGATTTTTCTTGCTCTGGGTGCAAAAAAATATTTTTTCCATTTTTTACCATGTGTCACATAGTGCATATTACGCAAGGTAGCCAGGCACTTTTGGAAAAGAAGAAATCATTTTTGGCGTTAAAGGTAAAAAGGATCTGTAGAACCCAAAACAGTAAGTTCCTCCATATCCCCACACACAAAAGGTGAAGTGCATAGGGTTAAAGCTGTAAAAACAGTTTTCAAATGAAAAAATTGGTACCCATAAAAATGGGGTTTCCAGGGTTATATATATATATATATATATATAAGGCAAAGGATCAGCTCAAGCAAGGATTCTGCAAGCATCCACAAGCAATCTTGCTCGAACTGTCATGTAAAACAAAAAAAAATGAAAGAAAGCAAACCCAAGATATAGTTTGAGACTTTACCTGCCTTTTTTTGTTATGTGACAGCTCGAGCAAGATGCTTACAAATGCTTGCGGAAAGTTTGCCCGAACTGATCTTTTTTCATAAAAAAAAGTGTTCAAATGAACATTTGCTCCCTGTTTAGAAGAGGCACATGTGGGGACATGGAGGAACTTACTGTTTTGGGTGCAGCAGATCCTTTTCCTTGATTAAGGAAGGCCCTGTCTGGTTGCCATTAAAAGCTGGATTTCTCATGATTCTTTGACAAATTTTCTTGAGAAAATCATTTTCAAGCTGTCTGGTTGCCATGAAAAACTGATTTTTCATGGTTTTCTCATGAATCTTTTTTTTTTCTTTTCTTTTTCTTTTTGGGATTTTCTTTTCTATCATTTCCTATTCAATTCAAGGAAACCACTAACCAGACAGGGCCAAAGGATAATTGCATTATCCAAGTGATTTAATGATATGGAAAACAAACTACAGCACACACTAAGAGATACTTGTTGATTACTCCATTACTAATAAGAGGAGCCTACTAAGTTACAAGTACACACCAGGAACATATTACAATAATTATTCCCTTATTTATTACTAATGTTCACTGCATGTACTCAGTAGCTTCACATGATGTTGAAGCTCAAATGACTACTATAATCTTCTGCCAGTGCTTTTTGGCATAGTCGATGAACGCCATCAACTCTGTATCTCCTTCAATGGTTCCATCACCGTCAGTGTCAACATTGTTGACGGCGAACCCGGCTCTCAGGCCAGCAAACCCGGCGCCACATTCCTCAAGGGCTTTCTTGAGCTCTTCCTTGGTTATGCGACCGTCTTGGTTGGTGTCCATACGTTCGATCCACTTCCTAAGCTTCTCATCAGTTCCCTGATTACAGGCCATGTTGTATGGATGTATGTGGACAAAGAGTGATAGAGATAGATCGAAAAGAAACAACTAATTACTTAGCTCAAACTACAAGGGGAGGAGGGAAGAGATGGCCTTTTATAGAGCTCCGGACGAAGTTCTTGTTGAGTCTTTATTCCAACTTATCCTCGTTGGCAGCCTATTATTGAGGTAGCCATTGGCTTTTCTGAGCCTGAGGTTGGTGATTCTTGAATATAAATAATGCAAATGTGGACCATCTCTCTCTCTCTCTTACTTATATTGAAGAATGCTGGGTGATTCTTCAATATAAATAAGGCAGATGTGGGCCATCTCTCTCTCTCTCTTACTTATATTGAAGAATGCTTGGTGATTGTTCAATATAAATAATGCAGATGTGGGCCATCTCTCTCTCTCTCTCTCTCTCTCTCTCTCTCTCTTTCTCTCTCTCTCTCTCTCTCTCTCTTTTATTGAAGAATGCTCTTATCCTCTGGTCTTGTTTCCCATACTGATCCCGAAGTATTCAGCATGGACTGACACATGGTGAATATTCGAGTTTGGTACCTTTTTATCCGGATGCCTTACCTTTTTAATTGAGCATCAAAAGATGCTTTTATCCCTCGCGTTCTGCCCATGGTGATAGCTAGGGGATTGCTGAGGTAACACTACCATGAGTATATAGGAGGAACACCCTTAGACAATGAACAGAGGGCAGCTGAGTGTGAGTCCTCATAAGATGCATACATGTGCATAAAGAGCCTGGGACAGTAATTTCATCCACAAGGGATTTGAGCTCACGATTTAAAACTTGTTATGATATTCTTTTTAATTAAACAATTAATCATATATCCTAAAACCCTATAGTTATAGGAGAGGTTAGAGTCATTATACTAATTATATTTAAACAGTCTTAAGCAGCTGATCAAGCAAGGATTCCCTTTCAAATCGGACTTAAAAAAGTGCTTGGTTGATTATAATGTTTTGTCATTTTAGTCGGAATGGTATAACAGGATTCATGTAACCAACCCCAAATAATTGGGACAAAGGCTGTTTGTTGTTGTTGTACACAACCACATTTGGTGGCTTTCCACTCATTTATTAATTAGTTTTAATTTAAAAATTCTGAATGGACTGTTACACCATATATTTTGTTTGAGCCATGCAAAGAGGCTAATTAGCTCCGGCAAGAGAATCTTGCAATCATATAAAACTGGGTTTGAATCATCCTCTCTTTTCACTCCGAATGGAGAGATATCACGCCAGTATCAATCAATGCGTGACACATGGTACCTGAAAAGGGTGTATCGGAAAATACATAAGGATCAAATTAGGATTTTATAGTAAAAGCACAACAAATATATATTTTTATTTATCAAAGTATTCCTTATGAGGCATCGTGTCACTGGTGTGACATCTCTCCATTCAGATTAACAGAAGAAAGATTGATTCGTAGATGGTCATGCAAAGAAAGAATTTCTTTTCGGCTACTTTCAATTTTTGCTACGACGTGGCCCAGATAATTAAGGAATCTATTCAGTGCGGCTCGTGGTAACCCATCCCCTGCCCAATTAAGGAATCTCCGTTACTCAATAATTGGATCTTTTGTACTAAAAGAAAGAAAAGGCCATGAACGAACAAAGGATGTCCACGGTACGATCCTTCTAGAATTTATTTTTACAAAAAAAAAAAAAAAAAAATGGAGGTGGGTCTTGATCCTTTGTGCAGGAGTTTATATTTTTGGAGAAACGATGAAATTTTATTAATAAACAATCAAGAAATACACTTGGTTCTTCAGAAAGAGCAAAACATTTCAAATTTCAATCAAAAGAATCAAGATTCCAATACCCCTCTTTATGACCTGTTGCTGTATGGGTAGTCATTTGGTGTGTTAATTTGTTGCAGTTCCTAGAAACAAGTGAGACCACCAATGTGGGTTTTAGAAGAGCTCGACAATCTTGAATAATTTTTGCTATTTTCCATGGAGGCTTGCCTTCATTTCCCTTTAGAAGTTTAACATGTGTCACAGTTATGTGTCAGGACATTGCTATTTGTGTAAGCACTTACATAGGCTCTTGTAGCGAGGGTTGTGTTAAGTTGACAAATGAATTTTTAATGGCTTAAAAACTTTAAACCAAATGAGTTAAGAGTTGCATTTTTTATAACTTAATGCTTGACGGAGATATCATACATAAAGTGGTTAATTGTTTACAGTTAAATAAAGACCATACTGATCTTTAAGATTTTTATTTGTTACATTCTGTATTCAGTTCACTTGGTATTTATTAGTATTTATGTGATATTCATTTTATTCAATAAGTAATCCATCAATTATCAAGTGTTTTTCAAATATTTCTATAGATAAGTACTATATCATCGATGCTGGATATCCTAATATACATGGGGGTTCCTTTTTCCCTATCGATGTATTTACTATCACACACAAGACTTTAGACATGAAAACTTTAGAAGAATAATAAATATGAAATTTAACTACATTTATTCATCATTTAGAAATGTTATTAAACGTTGCTTTGGAATGTTAAAGGCCCGTTTCCCTATTCTCAAATTAATGATACCATACCCTTTCACAACACAATGGAATATAGTTGTTGTTATGATAATAATTCACAATTTTATCTGCCAAGAAATTATAAATGATGAACTTTTTGATGAATATGAAGAACATATAATAGAGGATGAAAACACTGACGAAGATGTCTATGAACAAAACTTAAATAGTTTATTCAACACCATGATCAAGAGGAAATGATGCATTTTAGAGATAAGTTGATCGATGCAAGTGATGGTTTATATGATTAAAAAAAATATGATATTTGCAATTATATTGTATGATGTTATGAACAATCTTGACAAGAACTCTTAGAAACAAGGGGATAATTTTTCATGATAATTAGTCTCTTTTAAAGTCTATATGATACGCGAGATAATTTGTTAGTAGGGGTTGCCTAATGTTGTGAATGTTTTTTAAAAAATATTTAAGGTACACGGGGATTGGTTAATAGATGATAATATATGTACATAAATTTTATATATTATATATTGAAAAGTCATAAGTAATTTTTAATGAATGTAATCCAAACACATATTTTGACTTATGTTTACGAAAAAGTTACTTTTCAAATATGCAAACAAAAAAATATCTAGCCTCACTAGAAATCAACTTATCTGAAAAAAAAGAGAGTACTTTTTCGTAAGTAAATTATTTATTTAAGTCATCAGTTATAAAGAAGTTTAAATGAATGAGGCCAAAATACATTCACTGTAGGTCACTTAGGCACTTATTTGGAGCAATGCCAAAGGTTGCCTTATAATGTCCAAGACATAAAAAAAAATAAAAATAAAAAAATTCCTTCATATCATGACTTGCTTTCTAACATTGGTGTTGAGTGAATTCCAATCCGGCATTAACTTTGTTGTGAGCTTATTTGTGTTATAAAGTGTCTTGAATTCACTCGTGTCATCCGAGAGACATGCATCAACGAGAAGCGTGAGTTTTAGAAAGTGGGGTATTATACCCACTTTAGGAAATAGGTTTCCTTTGGTTTGTATGTCTCTATGGAGAGATATTTTGTTGGCTATGAATGATTGCAGCAAAAAGCAAGACTTTGGTGTTGGAGAGTTCTTTTGAGTTTTTACTTCGTTGGTACGAACAACCCCCTGAATGGATAGGTGCGAATGATGTCAGGGGTGGCCACATCAGCACTGAAAAAAGTGATTTATACTTTTTGGGGGGTGCTTATCACTTTTTTGTGCTAATGTATCAGCCCCTGACTCCATTTGCACCTATTCGCTCATGGATTATTCTTATCTAATCCTTTGGGATCTCAATAGGGGTGAGCATGGGTCTGGGCTAGCCTGAACCCAACTTGGCTTGACTCAACATTTGGCCTGAAAAAGCTTGAACCAAGATAGGACCCAGAAGACCTAAGGCCCAAACTTTTTTTAAGGGTCGGGCTTGGGCTTATCTCAGCCTGGCCCGAGTACAGCCTGAGGCCCAAACTATTCTATATATAACATATATTTGTATTATATACAACTTATTAAAGGACTGATTGGCAGCCACCTATAATGTAATCATTTCATTTCAAATTCTAAGGCATTTGTAGCCATATACAAAATGAACTCATATATATATATATTATGAATTTATTCAAATTTATACTTGATAACATATATCATTTCATTTTATAAAAATAAAAACCTTAGATGATTTCATTTCTAATTTTAGTTAGCAATCGGTAAAAATCTGAATGAGTTCATTTTGAACCATTACTTTATGGCTACAAGTACCTTGGTGTGGGCATCGCGGAAAGACCGGGTAGTTTGCCTGCCCCGCTTTGGTGAACCGTGCCCGGCCAATTTGGGTCGGCATCTGGGCTTGGGTTTGGAATTGTCACAAACTCGGGTTTTTATAAGTGGGGTTAGACGCCTACCTCCTTTTTGGGGGAAAGGAAGATTGCGGGCTTTTTAGGGCCTTGACTAGACACTTGGGCCTAGGGTTGACTCTCTAGTTGGTCTGGTTTCTAGGGATCTGGGTAAACTGTTTGGTTGCAATTGGGGAAGGTGTTAGACACCCAAATTACCCACCTTTTTAGGGTGGCTTCTCTAACCTAGCAATTTCTAAATGCCAATAAGCAAAAGTGAATAGACAATGTTCTTTTGATTTTTATTGGTCTATACCACCCCTGTGGTGTGATCATTGTAATTGAACTTGAGACATAGTCTCTGGCTGCTTACATACCTAATCTTGTATGGTTCAGTGTTCCTAGGATTTTGTCAGGATCAAACTGCATGTAGTTTTGATGGTTTATAAGTCTTGGTAGTCAAGTATGTTTGACAGTGAGACTGGTTCAGGGTAGGTTCATTTTAGGGTTTTTACATACTTACAGAGTACTCCTCGCTGCTGAAACATGTTAATAAAGGGGGTTAAAACTATGTTGTACCAAAACTATGTTGTAAAGGGGGTCAAAACTATGTTGCCAAGTCCCAGGGTCTTTGGGTTGTGAACCAGTACGACATGACCTTAGAGTAAAATGAAGACTTAAAGAAGTCGGGAAGGTTTGAAAGACAATGATTGAGTTAAGTTACTTAGCCAGATTGCATTGACGTAGAAGCCATGACACCAGCGTTGTTTCCCAAGTAAAATTCAGGTGTTGGATATTTAAATGTTTGGTATTGGGCCTAGTCTATGTACAAGGGTTAGAGAAGCGTTTTGAAGGTTGGAAGAGGGGTATCTTATGGTTCTGAACATGTGGGATTTCATTCCACCTTTTGATTTATCAGAAAAGGGCAAGATTGAAATTTTCCAATTAATACGCTTGATCTTCATGTGTACACCTAATTTCATGTATGCCTGAACTTTCACAGAGGTAAAAGTTCAGGCGTACTGTCCCAGATGGACCCCACTTGGTGGTTTTAATAAAATAAGGAGTCTAGAAGTCTTTTATTAAGGGTTTTTAAGGGCCTGTGGGTCATACCATGGGATACATAGGGACAGGAAGACAGAGTTTTTAGGTTAGTACGCCTGAATTTTAATTAGATTAAAATTCAGGCGTATGTTGGACAATCCACATTCAAACAGACATATGTCCCTCCACACAACTCACAATTGAGCGTAGTCAGTTTCTTTGGAAAGCTAAGAGAGAGACATTTCCAACAAGGTATAATGAACATGAGTTAAGATACACTTGAAATAGGCTATACGCCTGATCTTTATGGAAGTGAGAGTTCAGGTGTATTGGTTCTGAGTCAGAAACCAACAGCCTTAATTTTAAGGTTTTGGGGCACCAAAAGTGGTCCAACGGACCTGAAATTTTGTAAAGAGTTAGGTTGTCATCCCAATGAACTCTTTATAAAATTACAAATCTATTGAATAAGGGTGGACCCCATTTGGAATTTTTTAAGATGTGGGTTATGTGTAACTTAGCACAGAATTTGACAAAAACTGAAAATTATGGAGCCCATTCCGGGAGTTATACGCATGGGGTTGGGCCCAAATTTGGTGGAGAACAAGAATAAGGAATTATGAAGCTACTGTATAAATTTTAGAGCTAAAAAATATATACACAAGAAGTTATTAAACAAACAAGATGAATGACTAGTTTTAACACAAAATAATGACAGTAGAAATTTAATTCAAAATAAATTATGGTAAAATACCCTAAACTTAATAAAATGGACTACATAAATTAATTTAACTATATAAATTAGTTGGATAATATATAAAACAAAAATAAATCAAAAAAATATTTTATAGACAAAATTAAAATTCGGGTATTCCCCATTGTTCAATCTGGATAGGGGAACACCCTTTTTAGTGAGAAAGTGTGACCTATCTCGGGGGTCAAATGGTGTCATTTGGGTCTCAAATTTGGTGGGATGGTAAATAATTATGTCAGTGATTCCCATTTCAAATTTGAGCTCCAAATTCAAACTATGGAGTGACTTATGGTCCCTATACCATGGGTAGGTAAAAAATAAAGCTGAAATGTCCCACCATGGGGCTATTTAGCTGGGTTCATGGGTGGGTTGATCACATCAAGAGGGTTTTAAGAAGACAATAAAATGAAATATAGGGGAGGGGACCAACCTGGGTACAAAGCTTTTCTTCCTTGCCTTCTTTCTCTTTCTTTCTCTTCTCTCTTTTTCTTCTCTAATTTTTTTTTTGTTCAGATTTTTCCTCCCCTCCCTTTGGACGAAATGGAGGGGGGGGGTATTTAATAGGTGGGATGAAGGTAGGGTGAGGTAGAATCCTAGAAGGGGGTGAGGTGGTTGGTGGAGGTGAGGAGGTGGAAATGGGTGGAGGGGAAGGGGGTGAGGTGGTTGGTTTCTAGAAGGAGGTGAGGTGTGTGATTGAAGTGAGGAGGTGGGAATTAGTGGAGGGTGAGTGAGGTGAGGTGGCTAGTTCTAGAAGGTTCTAGAGAGGGGAGGGTGAGGTGTGTGGATAGGGTTAAGAGGTGGTAGGGTGGTGGGCCCTCTTGCCACATGTAAGGTGGGGATAATGTGTAAGGGAGAGAGTGGGGTCCATGGGTAGGGGTGTAGGGCTAAGGAGGGTGGTCCTTGGGTCTCCACCCCTCATTTGGAATATTCCAAATGAAGGGTGTAGGGTTTAAAAATGGTTTTAAGGGCATTTTGGGTAAAACTGGTAATTTTTAAAAAAAACAATGATTGCTTTTTTCAGATTTTCTCATTTACTATCTATGTCTACTTTTTGGGTCTTTTGATTTTCAACTTCTCAAGGTTTATAAGTTTTTCGCATCTCCTAGGCATTTTGGTCGCAACACAACTATTAGAATCAAAATCGGATTTAGGTAAGTGGGTTAAAATTAGCTCCGAATATACCCAAACTGGCCTATAACAGTAAAAGAGGGGTAATATGGTAAAATTGATTTTTAAAATTTCCATATGAAATATATTCCTTGAGATTTGTGAGCCATAGGCTCTGACTGTTCATGAATTAAATGCCTGAGC
>JAOXJP010084293.1:0-14885 GCA_025762735.1 Platanus orientalis | reverse complement strand
GTTATTTCACAACTTTTATGAATAATTATTGAGAATTAGGGAAAGATTTGTGTATTCTTGAAAGAAAAAAAAATTCATGTTTTTTTTTCTTTTTCTTTTCTGGATTGTCTGATCCCAATCTTGGATCGTCCGATCCGGGACGATCCGGCCCCAGATTGGACGATCCAGGATTGAACGATCCTAGCAGGATCGCGATCTACAGGCCGGGATCAGACCGGACCTATCCGATCCCGATCTGGATCGGGCGATCCAATCCTGGATCGTCTGAGTTTTGAAACCATGATGGGGAGGCTTTGGGCTGTAGTGAAAGGGGCTTGATCTTCCAGAAACTATTAGCAACCTATGTTTCACGCCTTCCACCAACAAATCATGCAAGAAGGTGCTTCAAAGTGACTTGTGTCTATAGGTTATCACACTTGATAGGGTCGTCTATGAGGCTGTAGTACCCTAGAGCAAACAACTCGATCAAAAATTAAGTATCATGAGCTCCATAGCAGATCTCCCAAAATCTGTTCTGTACCAGACTTTAACGCCTCACATGAAATAACCCTTCATGGGTTTACATTAGAGGAAGAGTTTTGGCAGGTTGTGGCTTCCTTAAGTGTCAGCCAAGGGTGATTGTAACCCTACTAAAATCCCTCAAACAAATCCCTAGTATTTAGGGAGTAAGATCAAATCTTCCAAACTCTATTTGATGCCTCTTCTGAGTAATATTGGCTTTCCTTCGATCAGGAGGGACCCTATGAGATGGGGCTCATTAACTCTAGTGTCGTTTAGGAGTCCCTAATAAGCAGGAGAAATTCCAGCCCTTCAACTCCTTTATTCTAGGAGTGATAGGGATTCTCAGTGAGCCTATTCCAACCTGTTTTAACACCTGGACTGATGTATCCTGACATATATCTCTGCGAAATAGATCTGAAACTATGGGAAACTTCCCAAAACTCGAACGTGATGCTCTACAAATCACCTCTTGAATGCTAGTTGGATCAAAATTTCGAAGGAGATTGAACTATGTTGAATTTCTTGAAGTTGCGTGATTTTCAGCACAGTAAATTTTTGTAGACAAAATATAATAAAAAGAAGAAGAAGAGGTAAAGACCTTTGACGCAATAGGAAGGAAGTGGCTTCCACCACAACCGTTAAACTAGGGATTGCCCTAAACCCATTCCAGGGTTTTCTAGTTCTTGAACCTATGAAAGGGAAGGAAGAAAAAACTGAAACGTGAGACCAAAAATTATGTTATTCATTGTATAAAATTCAAAAGCTGGTCGTGGGCTCCTATTATAGAATCCCACGACTAGGTTTACATAAAAAATCTCATGTGTTGACTGAAATAACCCTCCCTCTACTAGCTCTTCTCTAAATTACCCCTAAACTACAAACAATAACAAAAATACTCTTATATAATTCCTATAGACCAAAATACCTTCAAAATTATGTGCCCCCTTTACATGAGACACAATGACACATAAAAAAATAAAAGTAAAGAAATAAAACTGGGACAAGGCCCAATCATCATCTCGGTCATGATGTTCGCATCACTGGCACTTATGTTTGGAATCCAATGTTGCCTTGAAGGTCTCGTTCTTCATGTGGGGGCTGTGGTGGGATCAAGTGCTAACGATTGATAAGCTGATTTCTAGGGGTTTGATAATCCCCAATAGGTGTTGCTTATGTGGTGCAGCTGTGGAATCATTTGAGCATCTCTTTCTCCATTGCCCCTGGGTGGTGGCCCTTTGGTCCTTTTTCTTGAGGCAGTTCGAGGTTATGTGGGTTCAACCAGGCTCAGTCAAGAGTCTTATTCATTGCTGACCTAGTCAGCGCTTCAGAGGAAGGTGTGAGATGGGTCGGAAGTTGTGGCGGCTGATTCCTACGGCCATATGCTGGAGTGTCTAGGAAGAGAGAAATGGGAGGACTTTTGATGATAAGTTAACATCACATCAACTCATCATTGACTCCATTCTTTCCAAGACCTCTGACTAGTTGTTCGCGATCTTGATGAGGGATCGGCCTTCTTTTCGCTCTTGGGTCTTCGAATGTGATTCTCTTATTACGTAGTGCTTGTATGAGTCTTGTTTGTTCTTGGTGGCTGGCATGCCTTATGTGGCCGTGTAGTGTTGTTCGTTGTTTGGTTCTTTAATATATTATCTTCTCAAAAAAAAAAAAAAAAAAAATAAAAAAATAAAATAAAGATTGGGGTTCTTATTCAAGTTTGTGCCTAACTTGAAGCTTAGGAAGGGAGTTCCCAAGTGTGGTGAAGGCATTTCTCCATGAGTACGTACAATTCTTCTTCTTCTTCTTCTTCTTCTTCTTCCCTTCTTATTTGATTTTTTTTTATTGAAGCCAAACACCCTATTCTGATTTGATCCATCAGAAAATTTCTGGGTCACATCTTGTTTCAGCCGTGAGTTACCTAGTCCTAAAATTTTCTCATTTTCTTTCTTGAATATGAAATGAGGGCCATTAAATTACCTCTACAGAATACCTTTAAATCTTTCTAAATTTATATCAGGCTTCCTAAATAGAAACCCACTGTCTACGTGAGATTATTGCAGACCCTCTTACCTGAACCAACCTCTCTTTATAGCCTATTACTGATCCTATATTCCCTGCAGCCTGTTTTTTCGTTTTTTTTTTGATAACCCTGTTACCCATGACTACAGAAAAATTAATTTCTGCTGCTGGTTATTACACAGACAATCCAGTTTCTTACAGACATAAATTACTCCAAACATCTATCACTTTTAGCCCTCTCTGTCTTAATCCCTGCTTAGGGTCTTTGCTGCCTACATCTGAAGTTAACCAGGCTTATCCTTTTGTGGTTTATCTTATGTCTATTTTTTAAGAGACCTGATCCAACACGTGTTTGTTAAAATACCTAATTGAAGGCAGACTTGTTTTTTTTGTTACCCAATGTTATTAACCATAAAGTAGGCCTACCCTGTTGTGCTTGAATCCAAATCAGAACCTGATCTGTTTGGCCCTCTCCTTGTTGTATCCTGCATCAACAACCTAGTACATGTTCTTTGGCATTGAGGACATCCCTGAGGAGCAAGGGATTTTGTGACATTTCAAATTGGCTGTCCTTTGTCTTTAATAAGTTGTTTAGTAGTTGGCACTGAATCATATACTTAATAGCAGATGCAGGCCTTGACTGAGGTTCATCAACTCCAGTGATAGTGGCTTGACCCAAAGCTGGTTTACTAAATTTGTCTCAACACTTCGCCACAGTATGATTAGTCCTCCCATAATATAAACATTTGCAAACCTCATTTCCACATCCTCGACTACAACCAAAACTGGATTTTTTTACCCTGAACACGCTAAGTGATATACCAAGATCTCGAGTACTCTTCCACTAGAGGCACAATTGAGGTAGAACTTTCATTCGTGGCTGCCATGTTGGATGGAGAAGGACTATGGATAGATGTATGCTGAAGTTCAGAATACACACTACTTAGTGATGGTAAGCTATCACTTGCAAGTTTCTGACCTCTGATTGATTGAAGTTCTGGATTTTGGCCCTTATGCAAACTTAGGCTATCTTTGGCAAGCCATCTTGGATTGCAATCCAGGGTTAGATCACGATTTGAATATAAAATTAGTGTGTTTGATATGCCATCTCGTTTACAATCTTCGGATCTAGTTTGCATTTCAGCCCTACTTTAGATCGCTTTGAAAAGCTCAATCTCGATCACAAAAATCATGATCAAAACTAGAAGGCGCTAAGTAACTAAATCGCACATGTTAAAATTGAGGGCAATGTCGTATTTTCATTTTAAAACATAAATCAACGCCTTTTAATGCCGACATCCTCTTCCTCCTCCATTTACCCTAAGTTGCAGGTTTGTGTGAAATAACCACACAGACTCAAAATGATGACAAGCATTGCAACTGCATTTTTCCTCATTCATCAACACTGACGGACACTAACGGACTTTGTTTCTGATGTCAAGCATATTCTGATCTCTCTCTCACTAGCTTTTGATAGAGAAGTAAAATGAGCTCATTCATTCTCAGTCTTTGCAACTCATTCATGTTGCAGGTTAAAACCCTAATAAGAAAAGAAATGACGTGTAAAACTGCAAATTTGTTGAAAGTAAGTAATCTTTACGCAGCTCATTAATCTCAGTCTCTGCAACTCAACGATTAAATTGAATGATCAATCTTGTGCCACTGAATCAAGAACCATAGGACCCAGACCTGACTCAGTATTGGTCCACTTAGGGAGTTTGAGAATTGAGATGGGCGATCAGGGGTTCACCACCTAGTCCGGAGTTAGGTCTGTGTCCTTTGTTCTTGAGGGTGTTTTGATTGAATCCCTGAAAAGCACTTGCATCGGTTGTGGCCAGAGTGGCAACAACACTTGTCCATTTTTCTTCGTCAAGGCAATCTGCAATCAGCAAGCTCACTTCATTATTGTGGTAGTGTACTTGTATTTGTTCTTTATCTATTTCCACAAAACCTTTATGATCTTCCAAATCTAATAAAGGCAAAGGATCCTAGAAGCAGGAAAAAAAAAATTATCATTAATGTTATAGATCCATTCCTTTCTTCTCTGTTCTTTACCCATTCCTACAAAACCTTTTTGATCTCTCATTAATGTTATAGACCCATTCCCTTCATTTATCTGGTCTTTACCTATTCCTGCAAAACCTTTCTCGATGTTTTTCGGGAATGATCAATTTGGAAGCATGTATATACCGTTAATGCATGACAGTGATGGTGGAATTCACCCCAATACTACTATATACTCCCACTTGTTCATTTCCTCTCTCTCTCTTTCTCCTTCCCACCCAGTCAACATATATTTTTTTTAATTTTCTTTTGTTATAAGCTCTCTTCACTCTCACAGATTTAATCAACTCTTACCCTATAGGTTGTTTGCAGAGACAGGTTATCATTAGAAGAATCGACATACATAAAAATATATGACGACTTGGGTTTTAAAGCTTTCGGAAGAGTAAGTCGATATCAAATGAATTTTTAGTTTTAATCTCACAATGCAGTCCCTACCTGTAGCTTATCTAGTATTCATAGGCCAAACCCTCGTCCATTTTCGGAACTCACCACCGCATCTCAAGGTTCCCCCTGGCGGAACAGGGTTTAAGCAAGGTAAGCCGTGGTTTGCTTTTAGCTATTTTTTATTTTTTTTAATTTTTATGAAAGAAAAAATTTTATTGCAAAAAAAGAAAAACAAAACAAGGAAACAAAGGGGATGAGAAATCCCCACCAAGGGGCAGAACCCCAACACCAAGAACCAAAACTAAAAAGGAAAGACTCCAACCGAGTGCGCCCGGTCCCTAACAAGGGCCCCTTCCGAAAGGCCAGAATAACCTTTACAAAGTCTGGCTCAAAACAACAGAAACTCCTTTGCCTGCCTATACACTTGATATGCCGGCTCTACATGACCCCTAAAAACCCTATTGTTCCTCTCCCTCCACACAGCCCAACAAACCATAGCAGGGACTAGCTTCTAGATTCTCTTCCCTAGATCATTGAAGGCTTGCAACCGCCGACTCAAAAGGAGGTCAAAAAGGCCCAAAGGAGATACAAATGGAACGCCAAAGTCGCTAACCATCCCACACTAAACCTCCCAAGGGGCAATGAATAAATAGGTGGGAAGAGGACTTCGCATCCTGATAGCATAGGACACAGACACTGGTTAGGAAAAACCCTCTCCTGCGAAGCATATCCATAGTAGAAATCTTGTCCTGAGCCACCGTCCACATGAAGAATTGGACCTTTGGCAATGCCAAATGCTAATTTACCACTAGATCGTATGCCAACTGCTAATTCACTTTTTTCAATCTCTAAAATGCAATCTCAAAATATCATAACCAAATGATTACCACAATCTGATCACATGATCAATATGATTGCAATCTATTGATTTGAACTCAAGATCACAACCATTGGATCTGCGATTGCATGCCAAAGAGAGCCTTAGCTACTTGAAACTCTTCTCTTTGTCTCTTTTGAAGTTCGTTATAATTGGGCAATGGCTGATATATAAGTTTCTTCCGTCTCTTTGTCGCACCAATAATATGTTCTCTAATAATGGATAAATTTGAGAGACATTCTTCTCTTGAGAATAATCTCTATGATTGTATTGAATACTTTTTGGGAAGCATCAAGAAACATCACTTTAGCTCTTACTGATGGCTCCATGCTGTTCCATAAGCAGGTTATCACAAGATAATTATCCTGTAGCCACTTGTAAGAATTATCCTTCACAACTGGAGGACCATCAAATATACATTATAACCTTCGTAAAGCTCCAAGGGCTTCTTTAACTGACTGTGTCCAAAGTAATCATTTGCTGCCATTCAAATTGACTATATTGAACAATAATTAACATTGTATTGAGTGGATGCACTTGTAGTTTGCAATGCTGCCCTTCTTGCAAACTAACTCTAAATACTTTTCAGAATCCCTAAGTAATCTAAAGTCTAAACAATCACCACCCTAAATGAAATCTCAAAAAGAGATACCAACACAATGATTGTAGATATTGATCAATTAAGATTTAAAGATATCTATAATCTTGATATACCACATGATCAGGTTACGAACACCACAAACACATTCAGATTACTAACTGCTTGTACGATATTTATTAAATGTACTAGAATCACAAGGTAGAGAGTCATGAATCACAATCACCCAAAACCTTTGCTTTAAGATCTACACATTCTACTCAACCCATACACAATTCTTATATCTAGATATGCACACACACACACACACATGAGTGGTCTTCGTTCCACCACACAAACACAGCAGCAGTCAACCATTGTGGTTGCTGCGCAACATGGATTAAGAAAGTATTGGGTTGATAAGTCACTCAAACCCTGGATAAAGAAATAATGATAAGAAGGGAATAGAAAAGAAAGAAATAAGAAGGAATAAATAAGAAAGGAAGGAGAAACCCTATGATGTAGGATCCAAAGGGAAAGGATTCCTACAAGAATTATTTAACCGCAAAAGCCTAAAAGAATGTCTCTCTTGAAATTAAAGAATGCTGAAAAATTTAAAGAAAGTATTCAAGAAATCGAATCTTTAAAGAAATTAATCAAGAATCAAAGAAACTAATTCAATAAGGATAGGATTATCTAAAGGAAGCAAAAAATCTAAAAAAAATGAATAGAATTCAAGAAAAGAATGCAAAAGATTCAAGAATTGGGAAAACTTTAAAAAACCCTTGATTTTAGGGTTGGAAATTGGGGATTCTTATATGGTTATGTGTGTTGGGTTGTGGAAAGGCTAAACCTAGAAGAAATTAGAATTTTATCGGAATATGATGGAGTAATTAGAAAAAGAAGGTTAGAAAATTTTTGTAACACCAAAAAATGTTTAAAGAAGCTGAAGAGCAAGAAGAAAAGAATGGAGAAGGTGAGGGATGATGTGTAAGAACAAAGTAGATTGTAGAAAGTAGAAAAAGAAGATTAAAAAAGATAACAAAGAATTCTCTGTAAAAATATTTAAAGAAGATATAAGAATAAAGTAGATAAAAGAGATAAAAGAGGAGAAGCAGAAAGAACAAGAAGAAGATGAAGAGCTCACTTAACCATGAGGGATTGGAGTAGATAACCAGCTCAAACCGCAGCTTCAAACAACTTCAATTTATTAAAATTCTCAAAACTAAATTACAACCTATAGATCCATCTATTTATAAACTTAAATTACTTAGACTCCTAATCTAACTAGGACTCCTACTTAAAATTCCCTATTTACAATTAGACCCTTGGTTATTAAATCCTTATTACATAAAAATCCTTCCCTCATATAAACTCTACTAAAACTTAAGACTTTCTAAAAAAATTATTCCCGTTTTTATTAACACCCCCTTAGTAATTTGGCCATAACTTTCCCAAATCACCTCGGATTTGTGCAATCTTGGTCTCGTTAAAAAGGTAACTATATAACTTACCTAATGACACCAAAATCAAGCCAAAAAATTAAGTTTTGGCCATAAAAAACTGAGTCTAAAGTGAAAAACGGGATTACAACTAAAAAACTCGAAAAAAACTAAACTAACCATGGCATTATTGGCGTTGTTACAAAATTATCACTAATTAATGCTTCTAAAATAAGAAAATAACAGAACAACAAACTACTGTACTAAACTTGACAAAGAAGACTATCCATGGACCTCTAGCTTCTTCTTCTTGACATGGTATGTTCCAAGGTTCAAAATGTCGGTGTTGGTAGAAATATCGGTCAGGCCAAAATAAGACATATATCGGAAATGTCGGAAATATCGAAAAAAAATATTGTAAAAATTTTTTGAAACTTAAGAAACATATTCTAATCTACCTACATATGCATAAGGAAACAAATAGATTCATTATGAATGACAGCTTATTTTGGTACACTTGTCTTTTAATATTCTTTAAAAATACAAACATAATGATTGACAAAAATATTATAATCTAATCGTAAAAATATATGGGAACAAGTAGATTTTTTTCCTTTTCTTCTTTTTTATCTTCAACTTCTTCATCTCCCTCCTTTTACTTTCTTTGAAATTTATCGTTTTTGTTATAATTTTTTATCATAACAACACAATATCGATATTAGGCAATAATACACTATGAAAGGGGAATATTCGCTCAAATTCACCGACATTGTACATCATGTTGACCAAAAAATGAATTTTTATAATATACTTAATGTTTCGTGTCGGTATAAGAATATATCGTGTCGGTCTTGGTAGACATGGACATATATCGGGAGATAGGGCGGCCCAGTGCACGAGGCTCCCGCTAACGCGGGGTCTGGGAGGGCAAGATTGACGCAGCCTTACCCCCATTTATGGAGAGGCTGTTTCCGTGGACATATATCGGGAGATATTTAAGATATTTCGAGATATTTGATACCATGGATACGTTATGTTTTCCTTGTTAGGATCCTAGAAATCTCCACTCTCAACTTGTGATTTATCTCTGTTTGGAAGTTTTTAGTTGATTTAGACATGTTTATTCACACATGTTTTCCCAAGAAGATTTACAAATGGATTTCTATAAATCCTCACATGAGATTCGAAGTGTTTGTAACTCAAAAGAAATGATGGGTGAAAGATTTTACTCATGTGTTTGTTAAAAAGAGGTAGAAGATTGTTCCTAGCTCCCATGTACCTCTCCAACAAGTCGCCTCCTCTTCAAGTATTGCATCCTTCATACATCTTAATGATTCTCGTTTTCACATTGCTTCGAAAGGGTACCCGTGTTTGCATTCAACACTCCATTGCTAACTACGTGTGCAATGACTCTGTCTCCTAAGATTAGAGTTTTCTCTACTCTTTTGTCCTTTGTTTATATTCCAAGCAGTGTTTTTCAATCTCTATCCCAACCTCAATGATGAAAGACAATGGTGGAATAATGCGGGAGCATACCATGTCAAGAAGAAGAAGGTAGCTAATCAGGATAGTCTTCTTTGTCAAATCTAGTAGAGTAATTTATTTTTTTGTTATTTTCTTATTTTAAAAGCGTTAGTAGTAATTTTGTAATAAGGCCAATAATGTCATGGTTAGTTCAGTTGTTTTGGGTTTTTAGTTGTAATCCCATTTCACTTTGGACCCACTTTTTCTCTGGCCAAAACTTGACTTTTTGGCTTTATTTTGGTGTTATTAGATAGGTTATTCAGTTACCTTTCTAACAAGACCAAGATTATGCAAATCCAAGGTGATTTGGGAAAGTTATAACCAAGTTACCAAGGGGTGTCAATAAAAACGGGAATAGTGGTTTTTTAGAAAACTTAGCTAACAAGTTTAGAATTTTTAGAAAGTTTTGTCGAAAATATTTTAGGAGATTGTTTGAGATACTGTGAGGCCCAATAGCTAGGCCAATAAGCCAAATGTTGTGCCAACCAAGATTCCGTTTTTTTAAGTCTTATTCTTTGGCAAGTTTATTTTGTTAGAACATCTTGATTTTAGGATTTTATTTTATTTTATTCTCAATGTAATGCTTATTTAAATACCACATTACATCAATGTAAATCAGTTGAAGATAATTATTTGAAAAGAAGATACATGTGTGTTGAAATGGGTGTGGTATCCTAAGTTATCTCAATCCCTCACACGAGGTAAGTATTCTACCCTTTATCTTCTCTCTTCTTTCTTTGTCTTCTTTCTCACTCTTTTCTTGGCTCTTGATTTCATCTTTCTTATAGTTCTCTTGATTTCTATATGACATTTGTAGTTTATCTCTAAATGTTGTAGTATCCTTTTAAAAAGGGTACCATACATCAAATGTGGTATCAGAGCCATCTTTTTCAATTAATTCCTATTAACTGGGATCCTTTGATTCAATAACATAATCAATTTTTTTAGGGTTCTTTAAAAAGACCTAAATTTATTTAGGGCCCATTTTAGGTATCTAAATAATTTTAGGACATATCCTAAATTGAATATATCACAATCTCTTACATCATTGAGCTTCTCTTTATGTCCCTAATTATTTTAGGGTATACCCTAAAATCTTTAAATAGCCCCAAAACCTTTTTCCATCAATTTTTAGGGATTTTCCAACAACCTAAAATTTTGGGGTTTTCTCTAAATGAGCTCAATGTGGGTAAGGACATCATTCGATTATTCTCTTAAGACCCTAAAACCTTTTTCAGGATATTTTCTTTTATATTTCAAATTGTGGTTTTCTTTTCCCTTCCATCCGGGAAACTTTTACGGATTCTAATTACTGATCAAAGTGAAGAGAACTTGATCTCTTCAAGTGTGATGGAGAAAATTGAACAAGATCAGCGAAATCATGCATATTGTAGGTACTATAATAAGGAGTATTGCATTGAGTTCTCTATAGGAAGATATGAAAATTATGCGGCATGCAAAATTTCATCGGACTACCATATAGTGATCTTAGAGAGATCATGGATCAAGAAAATGCATGCAACTTACAATGTGGAGACATGCCTTTTGAAATTTATTAATTGTGGTCAATGGTATGGTCTTACAACATTACCACAACAACCCATTCCAAAAGAGTCATCAAATCCGAAAGAACCTATACCAAAGGAGGATTCTTCTTTGAAGACGGAATCTCCCTAAAAATATGAATAAACATCTTAAATGGTTTTCCAACAAATGGTGTCAACTAAGGACCATGAACCAGCCTCTATTGATCCTTAAGATGAACCACAAGTTGAGACGAAAGAAGAATCCAACGAAGACATCAAGTTGCATCCTAATGAAGCATATACACCACAAGTTGATTGTGTATTGTTCTCCTTCAATATACATTCAATGTTGTTTCCCCGACAACTTGAAGATCCACAAAATGAAGTGTTTATCCTTAAATTTGAGACTTCCACTGCAACAAGTTCGTGATTGAACTTTTTCAAACCCGTAGAGTATGATGCGAGAGCATACCATGTCAAGATGAAGAAGCTAGAGGATCATGGATAGTCCTATTTATCAAGTCTAGTAGAGTAATTTATTTTTTTGTTATTTTCTTATTTTAAAAGCATTAGTTAGTGGTAATTTTGTAATAAAGCCAATAGTGTCATGATTAGTTTAGTTTTTTGGGTTTTTAGTTGTAATCCCGTTTTTCACTTTGGACCCACTTTTTCTTTGGCCAAAACTTAACTTTTTGGCTTTATTTTGGTGTTGTTAGATAAGTTATTCAATTACCTTTCTAACAAGACCAAAATTGTGCAAATTCGAGGTGATTTGGGAAAGTTATGACCAAATTACCAAAGGGGGTGTCAATAAAAACAGGAATAGTGATTTTTTAAAATACTTGGCTAACAAGTTTAAGATTTTTAGAAAGTTTTGTGGAGAATATTTTAGGAGATTGTTTGAGATCTTGTGGGGCCCAATAACTAGGCCAATAAGCTAAATATTGTGCCAACCAAAATTCATTTTTTTAGAAGTCTTTTATTATTTGGTAAATTTATTTTGTTAGAAGATCTTGAGTCTAGGATTTCATTTTATTTTATCCTACATGTAATGCCTATTTAAAGACCACATTAGATAAATGTAAATCAGTTGACGATGATTATTTGAAAAGAAGACGTGTGTATTGAAATGGGTGTGGTATCCTAAATTCTCTCAACCCCTCACATGAGGTGAGCATTATACCCTCTATCTTCTCTCTTCTTTCTTTGTCTTCTTTCTCACTCTTTTCTTGGTTCTTGATTTCATCTTTCTTTTAGTTTCTCTTGATTTCTATATGACATTTGTAGTTTTTCCCTAATTGTTGTGGTATCCTTTTAAAAAGGGTATCCTACATCTTGGAAGAAATTCAAGAACTTGAAAAGAATAAGACATGGAATATTGTTGATCTCCCAAGAGGAAAGGAGCCAATAGGATGCAAGTGGGTATTTTCAGCGAGCCAAATGGCACTGTTGAATGATATAAAGACAGGTTGGTAACCAATGGATACACTCAAACTTATGGGGTTGATTACCAAAAGACCTTTGTTCATTAAGCAAATGTGAGTTCTATTAGGATCTTGATCTCAGTTGTTACGAATCAAGGTTGGCCATTGTTTCAACTAGATGTCAAGAATGCCTTTCTTCATAGAGGCCTTGAAGAAGTCTACATAAGATTATCTCCTGGTTTTAGCTATCTACGAGCAAAGGGAAGGTGTGCCACCTAAAGAAGGCACTTTATGGGTTTAAAGAATCTCTCCAAGCATGGTTTAAGAGAAATTGAGGTACTATGCATAAGAATGGCTACAAACAATGCCAAGATGACCATACTCTCTTTGTGAAGCATCAGCGAGAAAATGTTATAACCCTTATTGTCTATGTTGATGACATTATGGTTATGGGTTATGAGCATTGTGAGGTCAATCACCTAAAAGTGTTTCTTGGAAAGGAGTTCAAAATCAAGGATTTAGGGCTTCTCAAGCACTTCTTCGGAATTGAAATTGCTAGATCCAAGGATGGTCTCTTCCTATCATCGGACGCAAATATATATTAGATATCTTTCAAGACTCTGAGATGCTAGGGTGTAAACCTTATGACACTCGCATTGAGTTTAACCATCGTATACATGCAGATGAAGGTCATAGACTTATTGATATTGAACATCACCAGAGACTTGGAAGCTGATTTATCTGACCCTGACTAGGCCATATCTCTCTTATGCAATTGGATTGGTCAGCCAATTTATGCATGCTCCAACAACCAAACATCTTAAGGAAGTATACTGCTTTGTTCGCTACTTGAAGAAAAGCCCAAGTCAAGACCTCTTATATTAAGAAGACATGATCCTTGATTTGAGGCTTTCACTGATGCAGATTAAGTAAGATCTGTGGATGATAAAAGATTTATCTACTTCTAGTTATTGTACCTTTGTTGAAGGTAACTTTGTTTCTTGGTATAGCAAGAAGCAATCAGTTATAGCCCAGTCAAGTGCAGAGGCAGAGTTTTGAGCCATGGCACATGGGAATTGTGAGATGATGTGGATATGTGGCTTCCAATGTTGGGATTCCACTGACATGATCCCATATAATTGTATTGCGACCATAAAGCTGCCATTTGCATTACCCACGGTCCAATCCAACATGATAGAATGAAACATGTTGAGGTGAACAGACATTTCTTAAAGAAGAAGTTGTAAACCAAACAAATCTGCATGCCCTTCATGAAGACCGGAGATCAAATAGCTGATGTGTTCACCAAAGGATTGTGTAGTCCTAGTTTTAGCAGGATTGTTTGCAAGCTAGGTATGCACAATATTTACATACCAGCTTGACGGGGAGAGTTGGTGTATATGAGTGTATACGAGCACAATATGTAAGGGTATTTGAGTACATTCTACATGAGTATTATACATGTAAATATTCAATGTAATGTCTCAAATATCCTTATTAATAATGCATACATACATATGAGAGAATAACATACTCATACCTCTCTTCTTCTTCTTCTTAATAACATACTCATACATATGAGAGAATCAACAGTCTCCCCATCTACTTCCCTTTCCATATTTGTGATTCCAACATCTATAGTTGTCCACCAAGAGAGGATTCAAGAAAGCTTTCTCAAGGCTAACCATGAGTAAAAGAAGTATCATTTGGTGAAATGGAACAACATATGTTGATCTTTGAAGAATGGAAGTTTAGGGATTAGGTCATCAGAAAAAGGAACAAAGGTCTCCTAGGAAAGTGGCATAGTGTTTTGGGAAAGAGACAAACACGTTGTGGAGAAAGGTCTTACAATCAATATTTGGAAAAAGAGACCTCAGGTGAAATAGCTCCATTCCAATGACTAATTAGGTATGTCTATTTGGAAAGGGATCTCTAAGGTTTACAAGGACTTTTTTTCCATTGACAAGGCTTCAAGTGGAAAGGGTTTCCAGGGCCAGTTTTTGGCGGGATGTTTGGTGTGTCGACTCTTCCCTTGCAACCTCTTTGCCCACTCTCTTCAGTTTGGCAGTCAACAAAGATGTCTTGGCTCAGGATTATGTTGATATCTCAAGTGCAAAATGATTCTGGTGTAGGAGTTTCAAAATAAATCTGAATGAGTAGAAGGTGAAGGAGGTTTCCTGTCATCCTCGCCAATATTAATCATTATACCAATCAGTGGATACTAGGTGGATACCACCACAAACAGTTCGTATGTCTATGGATGTGAATATGGCTATGGACATTTGTTTCCATAGCTAAATCTTGATAGCATTTACTTTTGATATTTAGCTCTCTTTTGAAAAAAAAAAATGAGTAAAATTAACATATTAAAAATAATAATATAATTTCATGAACTTAACTGTATAAATAGACAAATGTCTATCCAACATTTTTTTGATAGGTATATTGTTATCAAATATGTCAAATTGTATGGTTACTTTAACTTCTATTCCATCTTAAATTAGGATATGTAATAGTTTACACACCCATATCTCTGTGTATATAAATCCT
>JAOXJP010084292.1:0-28898 GCA_025762735.1 Platanus orientalis | reverse complement strand
TAGTTACATTATGATTTTCTTGGGGGTGATGTTCCCTTCTGGCAACCTAGTAAAGCCATAATGTACACCTTTAGGAGGGGTGGGTGCTCTAAGGCACCCAGGCCCTTGGCATGGGTAGGAGGCATGCCAAGTCATAGTGGGCAGGATGGAGTGTGGCTATGCGTAGGCGGCATGCTCCTAACCTACATGAGCTTAAACTACGAGGCATTCCCCAACGTGAGTTGGGGGCAGTTCTTGGCATGCACAAAGGTGCTGCCTAAAGTTCCTATGGGGGTTGGATTCCCTCATGGGATAGTGCTTGGGAGCCCGGTGTGGTGGCACTGTGCATCCGTTGGGGGACAGAGACTTTACTATGTGTGCGCTACTAGCATGTGGAATGCGATAGTGGCGGCATGTGGGGAGCCGAGTGTGCTGTCTCGTGGGCTTAGTGCTCGGGTGTGCCTAGTCCCTGTGTTGGGCAAAATCTTGGCTTGGCCTTGGATGGCCACAGTGGTGGCATGACAAGACTCGAGGTGATGTATTGCGTGGAATGGCATGGCGCGTAGGCAAGGTGCCATGGCCTTCGGTGGGCTTAATGTCTCGAGCGGGCTCGAGGATGTGCTGTAGGCGTGTTGGGCCTTTAGTGCTATAGGCAGAGCGTGAAGGATTCTGGGGTCGTTTGAGGTGGGCTCAAATGGCTGAAAGGCTTACCTTGGCTAGGTGATGGTCGGGGTGCCGCATGCTTGTGATTGAGAGAAAAATCTGGCCGTGACAGTTGGTATGGACAGTTGGTATCAGAGCAACAGTTAATGCTAGTGGGATGACCTTTGATACAGGGTAGTTTAAGTGTGCTTGGTGATGCACGGAGTTAGGTTGGTCAGGTGGGTGGGCTAGCTTGGCTGGTGTCTCATGGTGGAGACGGATTGCTCAGATATAGGTGAAGTATTGGGCATGATGTTGTGGTTCTGAGTAGCATGAGGGCTGCTAGTGTGAGGCCTGTTGATGTCTATCATATGGGGGTTAGTGGTGAGACTTGCCCAGGATCGAGATGATGTTGACAACATGGTTGAGGAAGACTTCAATGCAACGGACAACATTGAAGGAAGCTTACAGAGAACGGTTTTGATGGCTCAGGTGAGCGGCTCAAAGGCATGTCAGTGGGTGATGCTGAATGGCATGAGTGCCATGTAGTTTCGACAGACAGGGCTATCCTGTGGTGTTGAGTATGTCAGGACAACTTGAAGATATGTTTGCGATAGCACAAGCGAGTAAGGCACGGTGGTGCCATGGAAATGGCTTGATGGTGGCAAGCCAGTTTGAGAATCTGAATGGATGGTCACTTGGGGTGAAGGCACGGGATGCTCACGTACTGAAGTGGCGCCAAACAGAGTTCTAGGGTCTGCTTAGGGTGAAGGCAAGTGTCCTCAGGTACTAGGGTAAGACAAGGACACAGATGTGAGAATTAGAATGGATAGTTTACTCGGGGTGAAGGCAATGGTATGCTGAGGTGCTGGAGTGACACAGTGACAGAGATAAGTGCTGGCTCAGGGTGAAGGCAATGTGCCGAGGTACAAGGGTGACAGGCAAGAGCGGTAATGGACAGTGCTTACTTAGGGTGAAGGTCTAGTGGATCGAGGTACTAAGGTGGCATAATGATTTGGGACTAGCTTATGGTATGCTACAGAAGACCTTTAACAAACCGAAGACATGGTGGTAACAATGATGGATGCCTTCTCGGGGTGAAGACACAAGACTTCGAGGTACTGGAGAGGCAACATAAGAGGATGGTTGAACTGAACAGTGATGATGTTTAGGGAGACCGAGAGATATGGTGACAAGCTTAAGTGGGGGAGCACTTAAGCCAAAGTGCGCAGAGGAAGCGATGACAGGTCCAGGTGTGCCACGACTGAGCTCGTTTGTTCGAGGTACTAGTGTGGGCAAAGTTTAGATGTGAGCTTTGTTATCTTGGCTAGTTAAGTGTTGGGATTCATATAGATGAGAGTCAGTATGCCACACAGGGTGAAGAACATTGTCAGAGCAGAATCAGGTGAAACCTCACCGGTGAGGTATGAAAGACCAAGGTGACTTAGCATAGGTGGTTACGAACATCAGGTGAAGGATGTTGGCCACGCATTGGGGTACTCGAGGGACTGAGTTCCAACATGAAAATGGTCGGAGTACCCAAGAGCTTTATTGGTGAACGTCAGTATGGGTTGATGGCTACATTGACAATCTATAGAGGCGGACACAGGATGGCTTCGAGCATCGGATAAGGGGTATTGGCCACAAATTAGGATGGCTCGACGGATTGAGCCCCATGACATGGAAAGGTCGGAGGACTTAGGTGACTGAGTGTAGGTCAAAGTGGATTGATTGCCACATTGACATTATGCAAGGTTGAAAAACAGCTTGGTTTGACAGGTGAGTGACCATAGTAGGAATGGGACTACACAAAAGCTTACAGGTCAGACCAGGAAGCTGATAAGAACGGAAAGTCCTTAAAGGAGGCATTGTACGATGGATAGTGTGAGGCGGTTTCAAACAACAGATAGGGTTATTGGCCGTGGAACATCGGGGATGTTTAGGATGCATCTTGGTTGGACATGTAGGGCATAGTAGGAATGAGACTGCATGAAAGCCTTTGTTAGAATCAAGGGCAATTTGGGGTGGACGAATAAAAAGGAAGATGAGTTCACATTGGTTGAGTCCTAATGGAGGACCATGCCGTGACAGATTGCGGTTGGCTTGCGAGCCACACCTTGTGAGGTGCATGGGTAGGGGATCTCGGAGGAGAAACCCGTGGCTCGATGGACAGAGTCATAGCTTGATTGGTGGAAGTTGAGCATTTAGGCACAAGATGCGCATAGCGGTCAGAGGATCGTGCCTTGGGTGTAAGGCAAATTAGGCTGATATCTAGGGCAGAGCGGAGCTTGGGCTGGATTTGTTTGCTGGTTGAGCCGTGTTGAGTTTGAAGTCACAGATGTCAAGATTCATTGTTGATGAGTGTGCTTGTTGGGTCAAGCAAGCATCCTTGAGTGGACTTTGGTTCACAACGGAGCGTGTACATACATGACAAGCAATGTACATTGATGTGTTTTTGTGTGACGGATTGCACAAAGCGACACATGGAGTGCGTTTAAGACCGTGGTTAGTCGTGGTTTATGCTGTGTACAATGGTTCCTAGTTGAGTTCAGTGTGGTATTGGGCAATGATTGTGAGTTATTAAGGTAGGGAAAGAGGCGTGCAAATCGAAGTGAACAATTGTTGTGGGTGTGTTGACGAGGGCGTTAACCAGACAAGTGGGGGAGGATGTTACGAACATGTTGAGGCGGTGCGGTGGCACGGGCTGCTTAGCATGTGGCATGGTGGCATTTTCATAAATATTGTCTGACGACATCGTAAATAAGTACAATATGATTTTTTGGGGGGTTGATGTTCCCTTCTGGCAACCCAGGAAAGGCATAGTATACACTTTATGGAGGGGTTGGTGCTTTGAGGCACCTAGACCCGTGGCATGGGTAGGAAGCATACCAAGGCATAGTGGGAAGGATGGATTGTGGCTATGCGTAGCCTGCATGAGCTTAAACTGCGAGGCATTCCCCAATGTGGGTTGGGGGTGGCGCTTGGCACGCAAAAAGGTGTTGCCTAGAGTTCCTATTGGAGTTGGGTTCCCTCATGAGACAGTGCTTGGGAGCCCGGTGTGATGGCACTGTGCATCCGTCGAGGGATGGTGGCTTTACTATGTGTGCGCTACTAGCATGCGGAACATGATAGTGGCTGCACGTTGGGAGTCGAGTGTGTTATCCTGTGGGCTTAGTGCTCGGGTGTGCCTGGTCCTTGTGTTGGGTAAAATCCTAGCTTGGCCTTGGATAGTCATAGTGGTGGCATGACAAGACTCGGGGTGACGTCTTGTGTGGAACGACATGGTGCACGGGTAAGGTGCCATGGCTTTCTGTGGGTTTAATGTCTCAAGCAAGGCTCGAGGATGTGCTGTAGGCGTGCTGGGCCTTCATTGCTATAGGTGGAGCATGGAGGACTCCGTGGTCATTTGTGGTGGGCTCAAATAGCGGAAATGCGGACCTTGGCTGGGTGATGGTCTGGGTGTTGCACGGTTGTGACAGAAAGAAAAATCTGGCCGTGACAATATGGTCTCTGTGTCATGCTAGCCCGATCACCATCACCTCTATCTTCACTTCCATCATCTCCCTCATTATCACCCTGTCGTCATCATCCCTTTCTTCGCCAGAGCCCTCACCACTACCACCTATATCATCCCATCGCCTGAGTTGGAAATTGACCACTCCTCATCATCAACTAATCCATGGACCTGGTATTGTTGTTGTGTTTCTATAAAATCATCCACATCTTTTCCCATCTCATTTGCTATATGAGAACTCGGTCGTCCACCTGCCTCTTCCAATATTGGCTCCTCGACCTCCTTAATCCACTCGTATCATGGGTCTTCTCCCTCGCAAAAAATATTTGTTAGGTCGATGGGGTCAGTGTTCTCTTTTAAATTCTGACTTTTTTCTTTATTCTTTAATCTCAATCATAAATACAAGTTTCTGAAGATTTTCATGCCCAAATCTATTTTTTTCGTTTGGAGTGAATGAGGTTAAAAGTGCTCTAGTTCCTTTCCAGAGGAAAATGCGGTCTAAGATAACACACAAATAGCAATCCTCTTCAAGTTGTATGTAGTTGTCCCATGTAACACCCACCAATTAGTTGTAAAATAAAAAATGAACATGCGTAAGTAGTTTTTGGTTGCCACCCTTATTAAATTTCTATAAAAATGACAAAATGTCCTATCTAGTCCTACCTTAGCAGCTCGCCGCTCAAAGGACCACACTACATTCCTAAAGTACTTTAATTTAATTAGAAAACTCGAAAGTTTGTAAACTATATTGTATTGTGGTAGGAAAAAATTTAGTTCGTAATTACGGTTACCTCCCCAAGAGCATCTTCTTGTTTTGCGGGACGTAGCTCAAACTTCTCTATCATAGCATGCATAGACTCTAATAAGTTTGGCTCCATGCCTAATTGATGAGTGTAGTAGTATATGGGGTTAAGGTAATACGCTAAAAATCAAAGAAGTACATTTCGGAACCTAACCTTAACCAAACCAGTGACATTGTTTTGAAAATGATAAAATAAATATTATGTTAACAAAATAAAATAACTTCCTAGTCACATGAAGTGGGTGGAGAAGCATCTTTGTCCATCCCTCCTCAATGATCTTGATGAAACCAACATATCTATGTGGGGCAACCACTTTTATTGCTTTTTTCGTCAAGCGGATGGACTCATAAATGTATCCCATCGTTAGCTTCTTGTCCCCATCTACCATCTTGAGGACTTTCACAATTGGCTCTAATATGTTTTCCACCATATGTAACTCATCTCAAGAGGCATGACTACTCACATCTCTTTGTCTTTGCTCCCTGTTGCAATATTATTCTCCTCATAGTCATACCACTCAGGTGAAGAAAACAAGTCCTTCAAGCCAACCTTCTTCCGTGGGATACTTTTCAATGCAATGTAGTTGGGGGCAAAGCATGTAACACCTGGCCATACTATATGACCTCCACATTTATCTCATCATGGTTATAGATAGATGTGGTAACTATCTTGGTCTCTTGCACTGCCTTCTTTACTACCTTCCTCTTCCTCATGTCCATAGTATGAGGTCTATGCAATGGGCTACGCATGGGGTCCAAAATAGTTATATTTCTTGATTTCATAAGCTTTTCTTCGGCCTTCTTGAAATTGCTGCCGTTATTTGTCATTATTTAGACTATGTTTCCTTTCCCAACATCTTTAATTACCTCCACCAATAAACCATAAATGTACTTGGCATCATTGGTAACATTGGATGCCCCCACGGATTTCAAAAAAATATGGTGTGCCCATCACAATATACCATTAAGTTGATGATTGACTGTCTCATAAGATCAGTCCAACCATCACACATAATAGTGATCCCGTACTCTAGTCACTACTTCTTTAAGACAGCTATATACTTCTCTAGGTCTTTATTCTTTTGATTCAAATACTTCTCCATTACTATGAAGTGGATGCCTTCACACTTGCCTCTGCCTTCCCCACTTCATCTAACAGATTTTGTAGGAAAGGCCTTGTAATTGCATGGGCTAGAATGTTGTGATGTTGACATTACCTTATCTCTCACATTCCCCCACATTTTCTTTAGTCTTTTCTTCTTTGTTTTCTATGAGCAGTACAAACCAGGATTAGTGGGAATGAGTTGAAATCTAACTTCTGACGCCTTTAGATCTCCAAAGAAATTGGGGAAAAAAGGAAGAAGAAGAAAAAGAGAGTGAGAGAGAGATTTGGGAGAAATTGTATGAGCTACTCTACCCCATACATATGTATTATTAAATATATAGGAGGGATGGATGTGTATTTCCATCCATACCCTTGTATGAATACATAAATATTTGGAGAGATACAGAGAAATACATAGGACCATTATACCATCTCTTTACATATGTCTACACTCCCCCAGAAGCTGGTGTGCAGATGGAGCACATACCAAGCTTGCCAACTAAGGACTGAAATGTCGAATTGTTCAACCCCTTATTCAACAAGTCTGCAATTTGCTCTTTTGGCTTAACAAAAGGAATACAAATCTGCCTGGACGTGATCTTCTCTTTGATGAAATGACGATCTACTTCTATGCTTGGTGCGATCATGCTGGACAGGATTATGGGCTATACTGATAGCCTCTTTATTGTCACAGTATAAGCTCATCGGACCTTTGACCGGAAAGCCCAATTTAGAGAGTAGTCTTAAGCCATAATAGTTCACATATCCCATGAGCCATACATTGATACTTAGCCTCAGCACTGGAACAAACCACAACACTTTGTTTCTTTCTTTGCCATGTGACTATGTTGCTGCCAACAAAAGTACAATATCTAGAGGTAGACCTCCTATTAGAAACAGAATGTGCCCAATTGGCGTTTGTATATGCCTCGACTCATAACCATTCATCTTTATGAGTTTTCTAGGACTGCTTTTGAGATAGCGGAGAATCCTATACACTACTTCTATGTGAATTGTAGTAGGAGCATGCATAAATTGGCTTGTAACACTCACAACAAAGGCAATGTCTAGGTGTGTCATGGATACATAAACAAGGTGTCTGACCAACCTCTAGTATCTACTTGCATCAATGAGTTGATCTCCATCCTCTTGAATTTTTGACTGTGATCCATAGGAGTGTTAGAAGGCTTACAATCCCAACATGCCAGTTTCAACAAGGAGATCTAGAGTGTATCTTCTTTGAGATATGAAGATGCCCTTCTTAGAGCAAGCTACTTCAATCCCAAGAAAATACTAAAGCTGCCCAGATCTTTATCTTGAACTCCTTGGCAAAGTAGTACTTTACCTCTCGCTTTTCAGCTTCATCATTGCTTGTAATGACGATATCGTACACAAACTATCAAAGCAGTCACTTTGCTTACCCTATTGCTTGACAAATAGGGTGTTGCCAGTTTGACATTGGAAGTATCCATAATTCCATATGCTATCATGGATGTACGGAGTCTCTCAAACCAGGCTCGAGGAGACTGTTTCCAGGCATAAAGTGCTTCCTTCAACTTGCACACCTTTCCTTGAAGTAATCTAGAATCCAGGTGTAGTTTCATGTAGACATCAAATTTGAGCAATGGCCAGCCCTGATTTTCTGCCAATGAGAGTAGAACTCGAACAAAGTTCATCTTTTCAACAGGAGCAAATGTCTTCTGGTAGTTAACTCCATGGGTCTGTATCTAACCTTTTGCCACCAATCTAGCTTTGTACATTTCTACACTACCATCAGGGTTCAGCTTAACTATGAAGACCCATTTACACCCCATTGATTCTTTGTTGGTAACAAGATCTGCAATTTGCCAAGTGTGGCTCTTTTCCAAAGCCCACATTTCTTCTTCCATAGCTTCCTTCCACTGAGGTTGTGACAAAGCTTCGGACACACTGTTAGGAGTAGAAATAGAAGACAAAGCAATATAAGAAGACCTAGTAGGAGACAAGGCACTATAAGACACATAATTTGCAATAGGATACTTGACAGGAGAACGAGCACCTTTTCGCAAAGCAATAGGAAGGTCCATATTATCTACTGGGGGGAAGGATTACCTGGAGCTAAAGAGATATTATGGGAAGGGTCATGATGTTTTTCCGTGATGAGTTCTTTCGATCTTTATTTATAAACTTGTAACTGTTGTTCTTTTGGCTCCCCTTTCTCCCCTTGACCATCAATATCCCCTGATCGAGTACCCTGATCATAAAAGAAGGTGGGTACTGGTAGAGGAATGGATTATGTCCATCATTAGTTGCAACTTATTCCCCCTTAAGAGAAGATGTCCTAGAGTGGATGAATGGAACAGTCTTATGAAAACTGACATCCATTAATACAAACTTCTTGTGAGATGATGGATGATAACACTTGTATCCTTTTTGAGTTGGAGAGTACCTCAAGAAAATACATTTAAGAACCTTAGGATCAAGTTTAGATTGAGAGGATTTATCAACTAGCACAAAACAGATACAACCAAACACCTTAGGAGGAATAAAGAACAATGCAGTAGTTGGGCTAACAACCTCAAATATCCCAAAACACGAGTGGGTAGATGGTTTAAAAGAAAATAAACAATTTAAACAACATCAATGCAAAAGGTTTTAGGAACATGCATTTCAAACATAAGTGCCCTAGCAAACCCAAGATGTGTCTGTTCTTATGCTTGGTTACTCCATTCTGTTCAGGGGTGCCAGGGCAAGTGGTCTGGTCTATAATACCACATTGATCAAGGTAGGAAGCAAAAGTAGAGGAAATGTATTCTCCCCCATTGTCACTATGAAGTATTTTAATTTTTTTATCAAACTGAGTTTCAACCATCTTATGAAAGGATACGAAGTTAGAAAAACTTCACTTTTTTATTTTAGTAAGTAAACCTAAGTACACCAAGAGAAATCATCCACAAAGGTGACAAAATACTTATAACCAAACATAGAAACAATGGGAGCTGTTCCCCACACATTAGAATGAACAATTTCATATAAAGAGGTACTTTTATTCGTACTTAATGGATAAAAACTACAATGTTTTGCATATTCACAAGAATCACATTTGAACTCACTAGACTTAGAACATAAACCAGGAAACAAATAATGAAGAAGAGAGAAAGATGGATGGCCCAAATGCAGATGCCTCTGATGAAGTGAAATCGAGTTGGATAAGCTGTCCTTTATTTTGAGAAGTTGTTGAATAGAAGATGCGGTGTGAGGAGCACTGTTAAACACATATATGCCATTCTCTTCATGCCCTTTACCAAATATCATCTTCGTCTCCAAGTCTTGAAATACACAGTGAGAAGGAAAGAAGGTTACGTAACAATTTAAGGACTTGATAAGATGACTTAGATATAATAAATTAATTGTGAAATTAGGCACAAGAAGAATAAAAAGTGAGTGGTAAAGTGTGAGTCATAGAAATAGAACCCTTACTAGCAATGGAAGAATAAGAGCCATCAGTTACTTTGACCTTATCCTTCGCAGAACATACAAAAAATATGATGAAAAAAGGAAGAGATACCCATCATATGATCCATAGCCCCTGAATCAATGATCTAGGAATGACTGGGGTAGTAATAGAGACATTGAGTGTAGAGGCCAGTGACCTAACTGACCAAATGATGAGGTAGAAGCAGATGACGATGGCTCTAAACTGGTCATGAAACGACGAATTGTCTCAATCGAATCATAAGAGAACCTTGGTGTGTTAGTAGAAGATGAAGGCATGGAACCAAGGATTGGCTTTGTAGAAGATGTTACAGAATGGGCACTAGATCTGGTCTGAGAATGAAACCCTTCTCTATTACCGCTAGAGAAAGAGCCACATAGAGGGAAACCCTGAAACTCCTACTAAGGTTAACCATGAAGATCCCAACTTGTCTCCTTTATGTGCCTAGTATGGCTACAGTGATCATACTTTAGTTTGACTCTGTCATCCTAAAAAGTTCCTGCTCAACCTCCACCACCACGGCCATGAGTGGAATCATGCTTCCATGTTGAGGGGAGGATACCAATGCAGAAAGGTCAATTAGGGGCTGTTGTGATGGAATCATGAGATGCATATGGTCCTCCTCATCTGACAAGTACGAGAAAACTTCATTCAAGGGAGGAAGGTGTTGTTTACATTATTTCAAAAACATTAAATTTGATTAATTTTCACAAAAAATACAGATCATATTCATTAATTTCTCCCATGATCACCATATGGAACTCTAGGATTTAATCAAGAAAGTTAAAAGGAATTACCTTAAAAGCTGAACTAGACACAAGATGAAGATCTAACCCGGTCTCCTCCGCATTCATACCTTCTTGAGGCTTCTCCAAGCTTCACACATATTTTGGAAGACTACAGATCCCCACCAAAACGTGGGTAGTGATATATTTTATTTTGGAGAAGCCAAAGAAACCATAAGGGCTAGGATCCTGATGGGATTCCCATCTTAAGGCTGTGGAGTCCTAGAAACCCAAATACAAGTCAAAACTATATTTAGGTAACTATACCTTTAATAATTTTGAACTGGTATACGACTAATTGCAATCATGCCTTGTAACACATTGTAACTAAACCCTTTAGGATGACAAAATAGTATTAAGGTCCTTACAAATATTTTACAAATATGTCATATCACTATACAATATTCCTTAATAACCTTCAGTATAATAAATTAATCGTTGCCTAACCCCTTTGGTCATAGACCATGATCTTTAAGAACTTAAGGAATTGGTTGGATTTCTAAATCATTTATTTGATAAAATCTTTTTCAAAATAATTTATTTATATAATATATTGATTTTTGAAATTAGTTGACAAACTCTTAATCAAATCCATTGGTATTGAATTTTTCTGTTTATTCAAATCAAATATGTCTTAAACTGAATATGTCTCCTACTTAAGGGTAATGGATTCCTTGTTGGGCATTTGCACTCTAAAGTACCATGCATCCAAACTACCCATGATATAGCCTCTAATTAGGCATCACTGGTTGGTAGCTTAAAATAACAAACATGATAACTTAGAGAAATACAAACCCCTCAGGTCAAAGGACAAGTCTGTAAATTTGAACCACATTTTTCCTGACAATGAAGTTTTACCAAGTGTGTTCATTATGGATCTCTTTAGTGCATTCATATATACACCAACATGCAAGCTTAGTGTCTCACTCCAGTGTCTAAGATCACATTACTTTATCATATGACAGCTTTACATGTAGTAGCCTTATAAGTGATGTGTCCAACATCATCCATAACTGTAAAGTTTCAGGTCTACAAGAATTGGATTATCAGATCTCTCCATAGATTCCAATGTGTTTGACATCTTGCTATGTTACCTGAGGATCACCTATCTCATTCACGAGATTAAACAATTACCTACATTAAGAAATAAGTATATGTGATGACGGAATAAAAGGTTCTTATTACTTCAACAAGAAAATAAATATGCTTATATTTTATGTAAATGGCTTTATCATGACACATAATTCCAATAGAAAGGGATCCTAAGCGAGAATTTGTACCCGCATAGGCTCATAGTCTAGATGTAAACCAACTAGTAACTCAAAAATACATGTTTCCTCAATCTCTTGATTGTAGAGAGTTGTAACTTTAGTGCACTAAGCCTTGAAGGTCTTATAGAAATCATTCTCTTCCTATAAACTATGAAGAGTGGAGTAATATATGGCCAAAGGTTGGTCACCCTGTATCAATTGGGATACCTTTCGATGTAGATCATACGTTCGAGCTTTATTACCTTTCTTTGAGTAGGTCTTCATCATAGATTCCCAGATCGCCATAACTATAGGTAAAAACAAATAATTGTTTGAAATATGTGGTTGCATAGAGTGGAGAAGCCATGATATAACCATTGCATTTTTGGCTTCCTATTTTGCAAACGTGGGGGTCCTTAGGGTTAGGCATCGCAACGTCTCCAATCAAGTAACCTGATTTTCCTTTCCTAGTGGTAAACAACTTGGCTGATTGGGACCAGGCGAGGAAGTTTGTTCCATCAAATCAAACTGTAGTTATAAGTGTGTTCGTGGGCTCATTCATCACCCCACTAACACTGTTTTCTTCTTTACTTGCTGATGTGCTAGAGTTTTGGCTTACCTTGGGCATGGTATCGATCAAGCAGATCAAGCAACTAACACTTCAAGGCCACAATCAGACCCACACAGGTCTCAAAAACAACAAATACAAAAGGTTACACAGCCTTCCAATCAACCACAATGATGCTTCATCTGGAACATGTAGTATTAACCTATATCAATGACTGGAGAGCCTGGAACATTCCTAAACAACTCAAAATAGTCAAACCGACCAATAGTCAGCTACAAGCAGTGTTGTTAAATTCGAGATCCTATGTAGAATCGGTGGGGGGTCTCGTGGATTGGATAGTAGGATCGGATCCAGAATCGTAGCATTCTACTTTTCGTAAAAATAAAGTGGAAAACCACTGATAATAATGATCTATGTTAAAGTTATTAAAATTGCTAAAGGAAAATGGATAAAATTTAACATGGTACAACTTTTATACTCTACATCCCAATTAACTAAAAAAATTACACTTTTTTCAACACAAATTATCCAAAAGTTAATTAGTTAGCTACCAAGTAATAAATTACAATGTTTTCAAAGTTCCAACACCACAATAACAAAATGTATTAAAATTACTAAGAAGTAAGAATTCATACTAGATGGTTTATATTTCCATCCATTTCCACTGAGGTAACAGCAACACAAACATAAATTAAATGAACATTCAATCATCGAAACCAAGTTATTTATTATCGAGTTCAATGTTTTCTTCAAAGTGGCTTTCGTCATCAACATCCTCATCAATGTTGTTGTTAACACCCACATTAGCCTTGGGAAATTTGTGAAAATCCTTTTATGTATTTGTAGGCTCATCATTCTCATTGTCACTAACATTATGAACTTCGAATGATTTAGTAGTCAGTCACCACTACTAAGTCTTGAATGATTTGGAGTTGTGGTTTTTAGGTTGTAAAGAATGTTTTTTTTTTTTTTTTAATTTAAAAGAAAAAAAATGAACCAAAAGGACTTGTGGGTTTGTAAAGAGTGGTTTTTTATTAGTTAGGCTTAAAAGCTTAAAGGTTTGCTTCATTAAGCCAATGGAAAAAGAGCCAGCAACATAATATGTAGGATCAGGATTGTCGTGGGATCGTGATCCTATGTGATCCTGAGCAGGATCCTACAGAGATCCTGCAGCCTTTACAATTTTGGGAACGAGTCGGATCGTTCGGACAATTTAGGATCGTACACCCCTATGATTAGGATCAGGATCAGGATCAGAATTAGGATCCTGATAACCATGGCTACAAGTGCACCACTCAATGTCCAAAAAAACCCAACGATACATAGCTAGTGGTCGTAGGGAACAAGACCCACAAGTAAAATGAAAAAGAATAGGGGGTAACTAGCTTAACAAAAATCGTCGTCCCTCTTAATCCGTAACCTAATTGAATGAGACTTGTTGCTATTGATTCCTTCTTAAAAAAAAAATGACCTATCCACATCACGTCAAACTCAGAACTAACTCCTGGTTTGACCAGATTGAGTAAATTCATCAAATCTGAGATTTTCCAACTCGACAACAAATGGTTCGAAAAACATACTTCCTACAATAAAAAAATTTCACAAAAATGCTCGTAATTGTTGACGCCAGCCCTTTTTTTGTCCCATAGGTCATGTTTCGACTAAATCTTCCTCCTACTCTTAATTATAGAGAAGTTAAGGAAAAAGGGGAAGAAGAAGAGAGATTTGGGAGAAATCGTATGAGCTACTCTATGCCATACGTATGTATCATTAAATATATAGTAGGGATGGATGTGTACTTCCATGTACTTCCATCCATACTCTTGTATGAATACATAAATGTTAATGGAAAAGTTGTAGCTATCAATTCCATTCCAAAATATAAAGTACATGATTTAAGTGGTCAATCTTGTAGTCTTGCATGTTTGTAATTACACTTGTATACATTGAGTCATGTAAGTCCAAGTTGAAGTCCGGGAGAACTTTAGAAGGCACACTCTTCAAGACTGGATGGGGAAGGACCACAAAGACATTGAAACAACAACGTGAAGATCATAAAGATGTTCAAAATCCAATTCAGCACCTTAAGAGTCAACCTTGAGCTTCACAGGTAAATGGTCCATTCAAGGTTGGTTGGTAAGTATTCATGGGTAAAGGCTGAGACCAAGACCATAGGTGGTATCTAGAGACCTTTTCCATGAACCATAGGTGGAACCTAAGGTGGTTGCCTAACAAAAAATGAAATGAATAAGTAAAATTCATAAATTGGATTGATCGAACTTAATCTAGATCGATGGAACTTGTTCGATCGATTGAGTCCTCGATCAATCGGGCAGAATGGGTGCTTTGGCATTGAGACCCTCGATCAATCTAACCAGTTTGGATCGATCGAGTGAAGTACAAAAGGAAAACTCATCAAAACGACTCTTTCGAACAGCTATATTTTTTACCGTTGGAAAAGAGCCATTGTGGGACCTTTGAGCTTATAAATAGGGAAGAGCCCCCAATGGTTTGGACAAGAACCATATATGAAAACCTTGTGGAACCAGGTCTATTGTGAGTCAAAATTTGTAAATTATGTGAAAATTTGAGAGACAACCACTAGGAATGACCTTAGAGCTTTACAGATTGATAAATTCAAGTAAAGGTCCTCAACCTTAGCTTTTGTACCCATGGTTATACCTTGGAAAACTTGGATAAGAAAATCCTCATCTCTGCATAGTGGGTGATCACTATAGTAAAATTAGCTTATAAAGAGGTAACCCTATAATGGAAAAATCCTGAAACTCTACTGAGTTGAGTTCATTGGAGTCATTGGACTTGTAGCCTTCACCAGAGTCATTAAAGGCAGATTCTTAAAATTCCATAGTCACTGGAAGTAGTTTGATAGGTCCACCGGAGTCACTGGACGTGATCACTTGTCAGAGTCACCAAATGTAGATTCTTTAGCTCTCACTAGAGTCACTGGAAGTGGATTCTCGGGCGCATCCATCAGAGTCACTGGGTACGGACTTACATGGCGAGTGGATTCTCATTGAACTTGTAAGTATTTTAGGTAGTTAATTATATCCTGTAATAGATTAAGGAATCTATTAACAAAATTAACAAGCTTGGGGAAGAGCTGATGAGGTAGCTCTTAAGTGGATTGTGAAATACAAGCCTTTACGGAAACCTAAGGTCAAAAGCATGGGAGCAAGTAAGAAGATATAATGCTGTCTACTATTTTTATTATTAAATTTTCTATTTTTATATTATTTTAGTAGTTTTACGAGTGTATATAATGTAATAAAGCTGTTAGAGCCAAGTTAGAAAGTTGGTAGGGAGTTGGAATTAGTTTAGAAGAAGTTTAGGATTGTTTTTAGATTTTTCAAATTTTTTTTTGGGTTTTTTTTGGCTGACCGTACAAGGGAAGGGTATTTTTGTCCAATTAGGTCCATTTTTTTTTAATATATTTTTTAATATTATAAATAGGTCATAAGGACCTCTTGTACGATCGGTTAAGCAAATTTATGAATTGAAGTATTTTTTTGAAGTCCACGGTTTGACTCTCTATACCTTTTACATGAAGGTGAGTTCTTTTCTCTTTTCTCATAATCTCTAGTTCTCTCTTTCTCTTCTCTAATCCCCTATCATCTTCTTCTTTCTTTCTTTCTTTTAAATTTCTGCAGAGAATTCTTTCTCCTTCTTTTAATCACTTTTACACTTCTTTTAACATATTTATTTGTCTTACCACTCCCCATCCATCTTTCCATATTTTCTCCTTTGTTCTTGTCTCATTCTTGTCAGTTTATTGAATTTTGGAAAATTTCTAGTAAGCAATCTTTTTCTAATTACTTCTTCAAAACTTAATATAAACCTAATTCCTTTTAGGTTTATTCATCCATTGACTTAACACACCCATCCATACAAGAATCCCTAATTTTAAACCCTAATTTCTAGGTTTTCTTGAACCCTAAACCCATTCTCTATTAACCGCACACACTTAAACCATTTTTTTTTTATTTTCTTTGAAAAAAATATAAACTATATATTAAAATAAGGGGGGGGGGTTGCATGGCCCACCATTTCCCCATGTTTTTAGGTTTTCAAATTTGAAAACCCATCATTCTTGATTTTGGCCTTAAACAGAGCGGAATGGCGGAACAGGACTCGTGTAGCTGACCCCAAATAGTTGGGATAAGGCTGTTTTGTTGTTGTTGTATCATTCTTGATTTTGGCCAGATTTGAGGCTTTCTTTTGATTCCCTCATTCATTCTTCTTGAATTCTTGCCTCTCTTTTATAATCCCCTCTTTATTGAATTAGTCTCTTTGATTTTGGTTAATTTCTTTAAAATTTAGGATTCTTGATTGCTTTATTTAACTTTTCAGCATCCTTTAAATTTCAAGAATCATTCTTTACTCATTTTTCTTGGCTTGTTTAATTGATTAAGTGTAGTAATCTTGATTTCTTTGATATCCTACATCATAGGTCCCACAAAGATCTTGGAAAAACAACGAGGGACTAGAGTGTCAAATTAAGAAGGTATGGTTATGGCCTAAGGGTGGGGGGTCATCTAATAATAACCTGAGTCTCCTAGGATGCCTAAGATCCATTCTAGAGAGTTGGTGTTGTCCATTGAAAGAAACCTCTAGACCCTAAGCTAAAATTAGGTGTTGCATTGGGCTCAGAATACCCAAGGTCTTCGATCCACACCTTGGTTTTGAATCTGCAAGGCTAACTCTAACCTGACCAGTGATCACTGTCTTAGCATCCGATTTCCCCTGACTCATACCTAATAACAACGGCTTTCTCACTCCTGCTGGATAGCCAATGCAGAAAATTGATGGGAAACAGTCTCAAATAATAAAATAATAATTCAGAAAACAAAAAAAAGGAATTTTCGGACCAAGAGCAAAATTGTAATTTGGCATATTTACAAAAATTACAAAACTACCCCTGAAAAGCGTCAGAAAAATCTGAAAATTTCTGGATCAGTAATGTAGACCTCCAGAAGCCTAGGGTTAAAATTTCATGAGACTTAAGAATTTCATAAACTTGAAGCTTCTTTAATGGAGTTCTTAATAAAAAAAAGTAGGGAATCTTGTGAAATTGAAGGGGAAGATGAAAGGAAAAATTAGGGAAAATTTAGAGCTTTTGTAGGGGCTTCCTTGGGGATTAAATCCCTCAAATAAATTTCAAAAGGGAGGAGGTCTATGTATTAAAGAAAAGGTGGTAGATTGTAGTAGAAGGGAATGTAAGAAGGAGATGGCAATAGAAAAGGAGCACATGTGAGGTTGGGAGTGAGGTAGAGAAAGAGGATAAGTGGTTTTTGGGTTTCACAACAGCACTAGGCAAGAGGGAGAGAGATGTTGTTGTGAGGGAGGAGAGAGAAAAGGAAAGAGGAGACTTGGTTCACAACCAATACTTGGGGAAGTCCCAATTCAAACAAAATTCAATAATATTCTTCTATTGATGTCATTAAAGAAGGGGGTGGGGGTCCTTTTAAAAGGATTACAAATCAAGAGTTCCATAAAAGGAAACTTCTAAATTCCTAAACCAAATAATAAATAAACTAAAACAGTGAGTTTCTTAGGGGGTGGTCGGCCAATACTCCTTAGGCCCCACTGACACTAAAAAAAAACCCAAGAACTACTTATACTATCCTTGGCCATTGAACTTATTACATGAGCATACCCTCAACTTATAAAAATAAAATAAAAGATAAAAAAACCACTAACATGGCACAAAAGGTCTTATTGCACACTTGGACACAAAAAAAAGTTTCCCCCATGTGTAACATCTCTAATGCTTCTTAATTTTGGGCTTGGGCCTCAATAAGGGGTACCTACAATCCAACCAGGCCAATGATGCTGCATCATCAATAGCCTATTTGACAATTGACCTTTCTTGAATGTCCCCCTAAAAATCAACTATAAACTGGACTTAACATCTACAAAACCGTTGGGCCCCATCTCCTCTCAGACCCCTTTCCGTAAAGAACCAAACCCTATTTACCCCTTTAAGAATGAACCTATTTGTCTATTCAGGTTAAACGGTTTAGATAAATTACCTTATCTACCCTTAACATACTTTGATGTGTCATGCCTGCTTTCTCTAATGGAAAATTTGTAGTGCCTCCCGAAAATATATTATAGTTAAAAGATGAAATGGCCCTCAATTGAGTGTCATGTGTCTCCCCTCCATACTTATGCCCAACGTCAACAAATGGACTTTTCACCTTTTTTTTGGATAAACAATGGACTTTTCACCTTTGATTTTTGGTCTACGCTTGCAGGACCACCGATTAAAAAGACAAAAAATACCTTAGAGAATAGATATTGGCCATGCGTTGCAATCTCTGTGCAGAGATCAAGGTCTTAAAGGACCTTTTCCTTGCCCTTTTGGAAGAAGAACTAGACCACCAACTGAAGAGACAAGAATGAGGATAATGAACAGCCACGTATTGCAATCTCCATGCCAAGGTCAAGGGCAAAAGGGACCTTTTCCTTATCTTTTATGGAGAATGGCTGAGAATGACATCAGCCTTAGAAGCGTCGGAGAGGTTTACATGATGCCCATCATTGCCTCAATTAGCAAACTTTTTATGTTTATATTTTGAATAAAATCCACCAAATGAGGTTAGTTTTGAGGTCCTTAAAACTGAAAACAAAGGCAGTTTTTGCCATGCAAGACTCCTTGATTCCACCCTGGTCACACCGCCAACCTCCCTGCTCCTCGAAACTTCCCCTTCTCTTTATGCCCTCCAAGATTTCATCCTCCACCTCAATCAAAACCCTAAGAACCTTCCCCTATCAATAATTGAAACAACCCTAGGAATCTGATTGGGAGCACAGTTTCTGATCTTAACACGAGCCCATTGGAAGTCTTTCCTCTGCAGCAACTGTCTATCAATGGCTTGACACCCACTGCAAGCCTCTCTAATTTCCAGAAGAAAAAAAAAAGAAGAAGAAGAAACTCCATCCACAAATGAAGAAGGCCACAAATCCACTCCCAACAAGATTTGGAAAGTTTCACCAATTGCAAGGTACCCCACTCCGGTTACTATCGGTGAAAAACCAAGCAACCAGGAACGACATATTCCGATCCAGTTGTAAAAAGCCACACCAATTCTTTGTTAAATTACCAAAGACAATCTCTCCGTCTACATAGAGCTATTATGGTTGTTTTTTTATCCCTCCTCTCCAGAGCTCTTAAATGATCATTAATACCATCCCACGACAACGATCAACCTACTCTTTCAAGACAAACAGATCTTCTCAATGTCCCGTACAAATCATTTCCTCTATAAGTTGCTTCAATCACCTATCAACCTCCTTCAAATCTCATAACCCTTATTTCTATGCGAATAAAGTTTAGACTAGGAAAGTCCTCATGAATCTCACGGAAATTGCCTTTTATAATTGTCTCCTTCTCTTCCCCAAAATTTATTTCAAGAATGTATGCCATGCTCTCGCACACCACCCCTCTACCGTCTCCTAGGATTAGGATTTTACTCCGCCTGCCATCTGTACAGTTAACGGACACTTTAACCAACCTTCCTCTTTGATTTGCCTTATAACCAACAAAACCTATCTCATTCATCCTTTGTCCTCACTCCTTTCTAAATACTTGAGTCTAGGACTCTAGATGCAGCTCTTAGAGTTACAATTAATAGCGCAACATTACAGGCCTTGATGATGATGCAAGCAAAGAAACCCTTCTTCCATTCTTTGATAGAAACTTGACCCAACAAATCATCCTGGATTTCAAAGCTTTTTCTAATCAATGATTAGAATCTTCCTCATTTCAGCAGCTATTCATTTTTCATATCAGTACAACTGTATTATGATGTTCAAAGATTGTGAATATGAGGGATATACTTGTACTTTGAAGAATTTTTTGCCATCATGGAGAATATACAAGAAGAAATGGTCATAAGGACACGTAGGCGCCATCAGCAACACATAGTGAGACATGTATGACAAACAGATAATGGCATGCATGCCCACATAAAAGCCACAATTTATGCTAGCATGTGAAATGCAAAGAGATATCATCCTACCAGTGCATGTGTCAAAATGTATCTATCATGTGATAAATTCAAATCCTCGTCTATGCATGGAAGCATGTGTCTGCTGCTCTTTTGCACACATGACACAAACAGCTCTATTAACCTTAATTGATACAATTACAATGCCACAATCAGATCATGAACACAAAAATGTTATGATGAACGAAGTATTATGCCAGATACAAACCATCATCTGATTCTCCCTCATTGTGACTTGAATCCCCACTTTGTTTGGTATCACTAACAGAGGAAGCTGTGGAACATTCACCATCCTTCACAATTCCATCTTTACTGGAATCTTCTCGGGAATTAACCTCCTTCTTGGGCACAGTACCCAATGGATCAGTTTCTTCTTGGGCTTTGTACAGCAGTGCGCATCCATATTTATAGTATGCACTGGCACATTCTGGAGCAAGTTCACCATAATGTGCAACCCTAAGAAAATAGAGCAACAGTTAAAAGTTATTACCATCCATAACTTTTCTTTTCTTTTCTTTTATATTTCTTTGGTACTTTTTTTTTTTGATAATTAATATTTCTTTTTTTACTTCAATTGGTGATAAACTGTTTTCCCTATGGGGAAAAACACATAACAGAGAATCAAGGAGCTCCAGATATTTCTATGTGCAATAATCATAATAACAAAAACAAATGATGGTAAAATAAAATAATAATAATAAAGAAGAGAGAAAAAAAATAAAGAATCAGTACTCCAAATTTCTTGGACATCACATTAGGGTGCTTTGCATATCCTAATTCTTTTTGTTTCCAGAATCTATGGATGATCCTCTTAATCCTTCATTGACTTGATGTACTAATTCTTATGCCCAAACATATAAAAAGAAATACCATCCAATTAAATATCATGACTGAAGTCAAAATGTTAAGTGAAGTCTAGAAAATGAGAGCTTGAATAGGCTGCTTCACCCAGAAATGATGCAATATGTAAATGAGACATGCTAAGGCATAGACATAGTGGCGCAGCTACATGAAAATTATTTCTTGTTATTTAGCCATATTATGGCTCTATAAATTAATATTATCATTATACAAGCTGTTATCTTTCTTCTTCTCTTTTCTTTTGTGCTAATATAATAAGCTGTTATCCTGTTATTTGGTATTGCATGCTAAAAGCATTCTGTTTTTTTTAGTATAAAATAATTAAGAATAACAATTGATGACAAAATGGAATTATTTATATTATGAAATAAGCACGGATGATTATTTCATCCATCATAACAATGACTCGTGGTTGACTCATAAGGCCATTAACACAGTTATTTTCAATATTTTAAAACTTGGTCCTATAAAAGTGCAGCTCATGGGCTGACATTTTACATTGATTTTTTTTTTTTTTTTTTTTTGAATGGTTACATTTATACCAAGTGTTACAACCCAGTCTTAGGAGATTCTGAGTTTTAAATTGAATCTATGAAATGTTATACCAGAAATGCCAGCAAAGGCAACAAAAGACATGGTTTGGAAATTGCAATTCACTAATTCCAACCAAGCTTAAAACTGTAAGCAAAAAATTTCACTCAAAATTCAGAAAAACAAACAATTATCTTGTATCTAAGTAATATATGTCATCTCAGAATCAAATGTTCAGCTACAATAGTAGATGTAAGCAGTGTACTAAAAACAACTAGGATTGAAATCATGCTACATGTAAGCCATGTACAGAGTGAAAATTGATAATAAGATGAGTTAAAGAAAAATTGACGCCAAATATGCACTAAACTGGTTAAAATTCACACAGTTATACAACCTTTATTTAACTAAGAAAAAAAGGTTCTTCAACCAATAGCAAAAAATCCAGAAGGAAATGTAGATAAAACAAAATAAATGAAATGAACATCACTTGGTTGCGTAATTTTCTGGATATATCATGTTTTATATCCTTTACTCCAAATAATTATCAAAAAATATAAATATCCTTTACTCCAAATCTATGCAAATTTTACGAATATATCAAATTTTATATCTTGTATTCTAAATTTAAGCCAGTGAGGCAATGCAAAACTAATCTGTTTAAATTGAGAAGCAGCTCCTCTGTCGAGATGCTTCAATCAAAAGAACCCAATCTCACGTCAAATGTAATATAGAAAAATTATCGCATCTATAAAAACGAAATTATAAAAAAGAAAAAAGAAAAACTCAAAGGAAATAACCGAAGAGAGTGACCCTAACCTGATCTCGACAGCACGGCTGAAGCATTCCGCCGCTTCAGTGTAAACTCTATCTTTTAGACCTTTTGATCCTCTCTGCATCAACTTGACGGCATGTTCTAGAGTTTTCTCGGTATCTTCATCAGCCGGAGGAGAGGAAGCTCCGGCGTTGCGGCAAGAAGATTCTGCGCCTCCCTGACCTTTCGACTCGATCTGTGCTTCATTCGAAGCCAAGGTTTCTTCGGCCTCAGTGGCCAGGGTTTCGTCCACCTTCGTCGCTAGGGTTTCTAGTTCCTGACCTGTGGTTGGTTGGGGCATTGTATCTGGGGCGACATCTGCCAGCCCTCCCTCGGAGGAAGCCATGGCCGAAAACAAAACTCTGAGTAATGATCGGTTCCTGCACCTCAAAAACCCCCTGCCACTTCTGGTGGAAAAAAAAAATTTTTGAATGATTTAAAATGGGATTGGCCTGAAAATTGGAGGGATTTTCAGGGTGTATTTATACCAGGCGACGAGGAAAAAATATCAGACTAACTGGTGTTGGACGAGAAAGTGGGTAACGGCAAATGAAAAAATGAACCTCTGTAGAATTACAAAATTGCCAATAATATTTTTCTAACGGGAGCTTCTCCTCGCACACCGATCAATTTTCTAAGTCTCACTCCTTTCTTTTTTTTCTTTTATACCCCTCTCTTAATTCCTCTATAACTTAAAATACCTCTCCCTCCCACACCTTGATCCTGTTTTCCACTCCGTGTTAACGATTGCAGTACTCACTCCGACAACTACGACACCTCATCCTGCGGCTGTGGCACCCCCTCTTCCTCCCTCCCTCCTTTTCTCTCTCCCTCTTTTTTTTTTTTGTGACGACTTGTTTAAACCCATGAGCCCGAACAAGGGTCAATAAAAGAAAGGGAGAGAGAGAGAGAGAGAGAGAGAGAGAGAGAGAGAGAGAGATAAAGAGGATGGCTTGCCACTTGAAAGAAGTAGGGGTATGAGTTTGAGAGAGAGGGAGAGAAAAGGTATTTTAGGTAAAAGAGGAATTGGGGAGAGGGTATAAATGAAAAAATAATAATAATAAGTGAGGAGGACTTAGACATTTGATTGGGGTGAATAGAAGCGCCCTTTTCCAATTGACGAAAATGAAACTGCAATCACGTTCACGGGTGTGCCTTGCTTTGGTAAGTCTGTGGATTACATAGTTACAAAAATACCCCTGTACGTGTGCATGTTATGGGTGTTGTCAACGAGCTGAGCTGACGAGTTGGGCTCAGCTCGGCTTGCTGTTGTTTGAGGCCCAAATCGTAAAGCCTAATAACCCATGAGCCAATCTTGCGCTCAATATCCCATGAGCAGAGCCTGTTGCTCCCAATGACATAAATAAAAATTTGTATGACTCTGTAACGTTGTTGGATGGAATTTGAGTGGGCTGGCGTGTCAATGCCAGAAATCACAAAGTCCAATCTCACCTCCAGAGTGCTAACTCAAGCGAAGAGCCGAGGGGATAGGCTCACTTGGCCGCCTGTTCAATTCCCTAAAACTGGATCAATCAATTTTGGAGGCGAAGCAAATGTTCTGTGATAAAAATGTCTCTGTAGTGTATGTTGTGAATTATAAACAGACATGTGTTGTTTTGGGGGTAAAAGGGTCCAAAACAGTGTTCAGTTGAAAAAATAGATGGTCAATAAAAGACATCAAATTCAAAAACACATCATGTGTCAATCAATGCACGAATATAGAGGTCTCTCAAAACAGAGGATCGTTCTCCAGAATGTGTCCTTGAGAGGAAATGTCAAGGTGTTTGTTCAACCAATGACAAGTATAAAGAAACGAAGCAGTGATGAAAATGCCTCTGTAATGTATACGGTGAACTAGATACAGACATGCATTGTTTTGGGGAGTAAAAGGGTCCAAAAAGTGTTTAGTTGAAAAAGTGGGTGGTCAATAAAAGACATTAAACTCAAAAAACACATTATGTGTCAATCTATGGCACGCCTTTAGAGGTCAGACAATCATTCTCCAAAAAGAAATTGTTGATTAAATATTTTGTTAATGAAACGAAAGTACTTACAATATATAAAATAAGGCAAATAATTTGCTCCTTTCGCTAGCGCGCCACTGTTTTATCCAGCTTAAGGTTGGTAAAGACACGTAGCACGAAAAGTAGGCAAAACAAGCATTGAAAAGTCAATATTTTTAAACCCCAAAATAACCCGTCTTTTTCCTTGGCATTTTCCTTTCCCGTCTTCTTCACCACAGTACACAATCTATTGCAGGTAACCTTTTATGCCAATGCCAATGATGGAGATGCGGTGGTGCGACGACGACTGAAATCATCTTTCATGGTCATGGAAGCTATGAATATGGCGGCTATGAAATCATCTTTCCGGAACGGCATGACTTCGTGGGTGTCATGGTGTTGCTTATTCCATCAGCTTCATCAAAGAGAACAGTACCGAAAATGCAGCCGTTGCTCTCGTGACCAGTCTTGCTCCCAAGAAACGAGGTGGGTTTTCCAAACGTTTAGCTATTTAACCTGCAATTTTGATTCAAGATGTCTCTCCTATGATGAGACCCAAGGCTATATTTTACAACTCTTTGATTTCATGGTCGGTGATGTCAGGGACATTTGATAGCATGGTCATTTACAGCAAGAAGATCCCAATTTTTTGAAAATAAGGGTTTTGCTCTTAGAATTATTCTTATTATCGTCCGATCCAGGGAAGAGAAATCCATCTAGATCCAGATCGAGACTGTCCTAAAATGTGCTTTGAAGAAGCCAAATCCTGCTGCAATGAAGTTCCCTTAGGGGCTTTACTGATGCCAAGAAATGATACAAAGGGTAGAGAAATGGGAAACATTGATGACAACAATGACGAGCAGAGTTGCGGAAATGGCGTTTTAAATTCGAACTCTAATATCTAGCTTCAAAGTCCCAGTTGGTTTTGTCGTTAGTTGTTTTCGTTGACGAGTGGTAGGCTATCTAATCGAATGGTGACGAGATTGGGAAATGACTCCTAAACCCTGAACAATCAAATTGGACAGAAACCAATGGATTTATAACGGCAAGGAGAGAGGGTCAATAGGTGCGAAGGTGATAAAAAGCCAATGGCAGTGTGACTTGGGGAAGAAGACGGTGAGAGAGAATGCGGTAAACAGAGATAAGAAGAAAGGAGATGGGGTTATGTTGGGGATTTAAAAAAATCATTTTCCAATACTTGTTTTGCCCACCTTTCATGTTGTGTCTTCACTGACCCTTAAGCTGAAAAAAATTGGGGCTTATGCAGAAGGAGCAAATTATTTACCAGGAAATAAATATAGAAAATGGTGAAAGTAGTGGTACAACCTGTGGATACCTACTTAACCCAGCAAGGAATCCCCTGATTGTGTGCGCACAAAAGAGAATGATAAAAGCTCTCAGAGGAAGAATTAGGCATTAAGTGTGCTATGTTGTGTAATGTTGGATGTGCCTCTATTTGCTTTTTGTTTCTGATACTATCTGTATGTTCTGGATCACAATCAGCTACATGTTTGGCAGCCACCTGTAATGTAATCATTTCATTTTAAATTCTCAAGACATATGTAGTCATATGGTGATAGACTATAATGCGGAAAAGATTGTATACGGAAATCTACTTTTCCTGGTGTATTAGGATGGCATGAGGGGGTGGACACATAAGTGCTGAAAAGTGATAAACACCCCCCAAAAAAGTGAAAGTTTTTTAGGTACTGATGCTCAGCCCCCTGATGTCATCCTACAGGAGAAGCAAATTTCCGTACCTAATCCCAGCCCACTCTAATGAGTTTATTCAAGTTTATGCTGATTTGTTAAATAAAATTAAAAATGAAATAAATTATAGGTTTTTTTTTTTTTTTTTTTGTAAAATGAAATGATCGATGTCATCAACTCAAATCACAAAATATTTGAATGGGTCATCATGGTCCATCAACTTTTGGTTTTGTATGTGTTGGGAAACTCAATTGAAATGATTTCATTACAGGTGTTTGCCGAATGCAACATTACTTTTTTCTTTCACCACGTGGGTTCAATCGACGCTTTTGCTTTGGGTGATAATGAATGTACACAAGGAGAAACTATCATACAAGTTGTTGTAAACAGAGAGTAACTATTATTAATCTTTTGTTAAGCATATCTTCTTCAACTGCCATGTATACCCATGTTCCTTAACTTTATGCTTAAAAAAAAAGCTTGATCTTTTGACATCTGTTCCACAAGTTTATAACGGATGGTTAGAAAACTACCTTCAATTGTTGCTACAACAAATGTCAACTCTCCAACGTCTTAGAACTTTCTATCATGATACTTCAAATCTTCAATAATCTTGCATCATGTGTAACAATCATAACCATGTAATCAGAAAATAAGGATTTTGACAATTAAATTATGGCCTAAATGCTGAATTGTTAACCTTACATCCTCATTTGGGTGTTCACGCCAAAGTGTTTCCAAACTGCACGCATGCATCCATAAGTAATTAGTGTAACAAGGAAAATTTCTTTAAATATAAAATATAATAAGCTATATCTATATATTATACACATATATAAAGCCTTTAACAAGTCAACATTTAGCGAGCTGTGCCTAGTGACCGCTCAAGCTCACTTAAATAAAGAATAAAATGTTTTGTTATGACAAAGTGTCTGTAGTGTTTATGGTGAATAATAAGTTGACACATATTGTGTTTGGGGCTCAAGGAAGTGTTCAGTGTAAATAAAAGACACTAAATTAAAAACACATCATGTCAACACAGGCAATCATTCTCCCTTAAATAAAAAAGCTCAATTGGAGGTCCAAGCTCATCTTTATGAGTTTCAAACAAGGCCCAGCTCAACTCAGCTCATTGACAACCTATCTTAGGCTTCCAAGTGAAAATGAGAAGAATAATGGACTAGAAAGAAGAAAAAAAGAGTATCGAGTGTATATGGTTACCATACGATAGAGAATTGGAAATCAGTATCTTAAAAATGATTTTGTTGCTAACCAATCACGTTGTTCATCTCTCCCCATTTTGGATTCTTCGTCCAAGCAATCTCCTAGATTTCATAAAGTTGTGATTAGGGCTAACTCAAATCATAACTCATCTTGTCATGACTTAAGCATGAGCCTTATTTCAAGCCCACAGGGTAATAGAATTTCCATATTTATGAAAATGTGCTCCATTTGGATTTACCGATTTGAAATAACAATGGCGTCGTCAAAGACACGTTTTCCGGTGTCCAAAAAAGACCTCTTGCCCAATCTCTCTCGAAGAAGAATAATCATGTTTTAAAAAATTCGTATATGGCAAAAGCTCAAAATAACAATTTCATCTCATCGAGAGTAAGTGAAATTGAGATGGGAAGGATGGCGGTTCGAACAAGGCTAGAAGCAAACATTTAAGGACTCTTGTCTCTTGGGTCAATTTACAGAATCCTCACGATGTCTTGAACTCCGTCTTCCTCATCGGCCACTGAAACGTCTTGTCTCATATCACCATTTCTTGTTTCTTGTCCCATTTATTTATCTCAAATCTCTTGCTCCCGGTTTCGCTTTTCCATTGAGATTTTCCCCTCTGTGGTGGATGGTTCTGCAAAATGGCGTTTGAAATGGAGGCACCCAGGTTCGTTAAATCAATTTTAGATTAGAAAGCTGCACATAAGTTCTCTTCTAAGAAACTATGTTGACGGATTTTCTTGGAGATGATAGATGTCACACAGAAGAATCACATAAGGATGAAGATTTTAAAGGGGCCTTCAATAAGTTGAAGAACACATTGAGAATCCACTCCCACAATAAGGCATTTGTTTCCTTGGTTGTTTGTGAGAAGCAGGGTTGAACTTTGGCCGTAAATGGTGTCTCCCTCTAGGATTAAGTAGACTAGCTTAAAATGAGTTTTTGAATTTCTTTGCATGTGTTAGCATATATTTTGAAATTCGTCGTCAATAAATGACACATAAATTTAGGTGATAGCATAACAAATCGTTACAAAATGTGTCACGTTGGATAGAAAATGAAACAAGTAGTACATCTCGGTGGATGATAACCATCACCACACAAAGTAGCGCACAACCCAGTCAACAAGTGAGATGCCCATGATTCAAAATGAAAAACGGTTAAAGACGAACGTGAGAGAAAACTATAACATTGAGAAAAACCTTGTATAAATAAAAAAGAAGACAGATACAATAAAAACAGATCAATCATCATCAACAATATCTTTTATCCATAGTGGTAGCATTAGATTAAGCATACTAGTAGCTCAATCCTATGGTGATTTGAACCCTTGTATCAGGTGATTCGACTGTACTGTAGAACTAGATTCAATGAAATTCTTCTAAGATAATGACATCAGTTAATCTGTCTTGTTCAAATAATCGAATTCAATGAAGTCTTCTTTCAACATTGTGGGCCTTAATTTTTACACGACGGGTGGACCTCTTAGAAAATTGGTCCACTCATTATGGGCTTAACCCACAATGGTTTGGAGTCGCCACCAGCCTTTTTAAAGATGTGACTGGACATTTATGTTTGGAAAACAAAATAATTTTATTTTTAAAT